>ML661903.1:8470887-8524525 GCA_007570785.1 Antilocapra americana | reverse complement strand
TATATATATATATATATATATATATATATATATATATATATATATATCCCTTCTTTTTTGGATTTCCTTCCTGTTCAGGTCCACAGAGGATTGATTATTAGAGTTCCCTGTAAGTGTGAAAGTGGCTGTCATGTCCAACTCTTTGTGACCCCATGACTCCATGGAGTTCTCCAGGCCAGAATACTGGCATGGGTAGCCTTTCCTTTCTCCAAGGGATCTTCCCAACCCAGGAATTGAACTGGGGTCTCCTGCACTGCAGACAGATTGTTTAACAGCTGAGCTATCAGGGAAGCCTCTAGAGTTCCCTATGCTATTAAGCAGTTTCTTCTTAGTTATCTGTTATATGCATGGAGTGTATATATGTCAAGCCCAATGTCCCTATTCTTTCTACACCCCCACCCTTTGTGTCCATACATTTGTTCTGTACATCCATGTCTCTGTTTCTGCTTTGCAAATTAGATCATCTATCCATTTTTCTAGATTCCACTCATACATGTTAATATACAGTGTTTTTCTCTTTCTGACTTCCTTATCTCTATATGACAGACTCTAGGTTCATCTACATTTCCTTTTTCAGTGGACTCTGCCCAAATGATTCTTTGATCATTTGGAGAAATAAAGCCCTCACTCTACAGAAAACCCCTGCTCCACAGGGCCTCAGCTCAGAGAGCAGGTAATTGGCCATGCTGGTGTATTTATGGCCAGTGGGACTCTGGGTTGCTCTGCCTGTTTGTAAAGCCGCCAATGATGGTGATAGTTCATGTGACAACAGTTTGCTGCTGCTGAAAATTTCCCGGAGAGAGAGAGAATGGTACATATTTCAGGATCTTGGCAGTAATATTTTTGCTTTTTTGAGAAATAATAACTGTGGGCTTTGTTCCATAGTTAGATATTCTGTGCTTAACATAAATAATTGGAATTGCAACAGATATTTTGTTTTCTTTTCCTTTAAAGAAGCAATAATTAGTATGGCTTTCTCTTAAGTATATAGATTTTTAACAAGTAACAAAAATCTAAAAATATTCACAGACTTATGACTGGACAGATAGTGTATATAGGACACCATCTGGATAAAAATACAGACCTAAAGATACTTGGCATTATATGCAATAAAATATCTAAGTAGTTAACCTCATGGCTTTTTCATTCATTTACTTTAGAATTATATGAGACTAGGATGTAGGAGCCTGTGTTGATCTAAATTTGAAGAAAAGACTAGAGTTTTCCTTTACATACAGAGCAAAAATTTTCTTTCAGATTGGAACTCATATTCACTTAGTGGAGTGATGTTGCCATGGCAAAGTGTTCTGCATGATTCTTAGATGGGTGCTGCTGCTGAGAAGTGGCTTCAGTCGTGTCCGACTCTGTGCAGCCCCATGGATGGCAGGCCACCAGGCTCCCCCGTCCCTGGGATTCTCTAGGCAAGAACACTGGAGTGGGTGCCATTTCCTTCTCCATTGCATGAAAGTGAAAAGTAAAAGTGAAGTCGCTCAGTCATGTCCGACTCTTAGCAACCCCATGGACTGCAGCCCACCAGGCTTCTCCGTCCATGGGATTTTCCAGGCAAGAGTACGGAGTGGGCTGCCTTTGCCTCCTCCTAGATGGGTGCAGTGTGGATTTAATGCACCATACCATCTGCATATACTCTGTGCAATAGCAAGCCTGACCATAAGGGCCGCATTGACACCTTTAGTAGACCCAGGATCAATATTTACTGTTTCCGCACGAATGTGGTAGAGCTAAAGCCTCTTCTTTCTCCTGCACCTCCTTTTCTCCTTCTGCTCCCTCTCCTCCTCTGTTGCTAGTGTTCAAAAGTACTTCTAAATTAAAAAGGAAAAAACTCTCCACTGATGTCACTTGACCGTCTCTCCTTAACAGAATTAATGTCAATCCCTTTCTGTTGAGAACTCACTTCTTGACTCAGCATTTAGCCCTGCACAGTGTTGGTGCCATGCTGTCTCTCCTGCTTTAAATCTGCTGCTGCGTGTGGGGTTAGAAACAATACCACTGTGGAGATGGGAGAAGTGGGGGACAGAGGAGTTAAGAGACCTGTACTCAAGAACTCACAGCTGGTAAGGGTTAGAAATGAGGGTCAAATCTGGGTTATTTTTGAAGTCTATAGATCCATCTTTTCATGACACTGCCTCTTTGTTGAATGAATGACCTTTATAAAGCATAAAAGTTGGATCACAGGAGAGACCATCTTGTTATATGCAAACTGCCATTTTTATTTTCTACAGGTATTTACATTCAGTGTTTATTTTCTTTCCCAGTGTTGGATTTATTCAATAGCCTAGAATTGTTCAAGAATCCTCCTGCAATGCAGGAAATGCAGTGATCGGGTTAGATCACTATATCAGGAAGGTCCCTTGCAGAAGGGGCTGGCAACCCACTCCGGTATTCTTGGCTGGAGAATCCCATGGACAGAGGAGCCTGGCGGGCTACAGTCCATGGGGTCGCACAGAGTCAGACAGGACTGAGCGACTAACACTTTGGCTTTTCACAATCTCATTACTGTTTACATTTCAGAGATATTTCAGGGTTTCTTCGTTGTTGTTTGATCCGTATATTGAGAACACGGAATGTTCAGGAAATTGTTGAAGAGGGTGGCCCCTCATTATAATACCAATGTTGTTTCTATTCTCAAACCTTTGAATGTCTACCTGATTTAAATTCATTTGTGAATATTTAGGGTGGAATGAAGGAGCATAGTCTGGACATATGGGGAATTCTGATTTTTCCTATGAACCTCCTTTGTTTTATTGATATAGTTGTTATGCTTCTAGCACTGGTGTTTTCCTCTTTGAAAATTGTCCTCTGGTATGAAATACATTTTTCTCTCTCAAAGATATTGTTACTTAACATGTTTGAAAAACAGAGTAAACCTGATCATTTTTGGTTCATAATATTGCCATTATGAAAAGTTTCTGAAACATCTTGGGTAGAACAATAAAATGTCCTTGAAGTTTATGTGTCCTTAAAACCTAAATAAGTTGGACTAGTTGAGGAATAAAAACCATTTTATTCATATGAACTCTATTAAATTATCATTCTTGGAGGTCAAAAACAATTCATTATTGGCCATTTTATATGGCTTAACCTAAGAGGTCAACTTCTTAATGATTTGATATTCAATATTTGTATATATTTATAGAAAGAAAAAGTAGCAATGTGCAGTCTCTTCTCTTTGCAGAACTTCTCAGAAAAGCTTAAGGCACCAGCCAAATGTTTTAAGTTCTCTTGGAATGAGTTAGCTTGTTCGGGGGATCCTCAGAAACTTGGACTTCTGCAATTTCATAAAAAAACAGCTTTCTAAATGCTTGTGCCATGAGGCAATATATGGCCATCACTGTGTAATTAGAAACAGTACATGAATTCTTAAATATTGCTGCAAAGCACTTATTGTTTTCCATAGACTTTCAATGTTTTGATATATTTTCAAAGGCTTAGTAGTTGAGGAGTTACCACTAAGCTGCTGCAGCTGCTGCTGCTAAGTCGCTTCAGTCGTGTCCGACTCTGTGTGACCCCATAGACGGCAGCCCACCAGGCTCCCCCGTCCCTGGGATCCTCCAGGCAAGAACACTGGAGTGGGTTGCCATTTCCTTCTCCAGTGCATGAAAGTGAAAAGTGAAAGTGAAGTCGCTCAGTCGTGTCCGACTCTTCGCGACCCCATGGACTGAAGCCCACCAGGCTCCTCCGTCCATGGGATTTTCCAGGCAAGAACACTGGAGTGGGTTGCCATTTCCTTCTCCAGTGCATGAAAGTGAAAAGTGAAAGTGAAGACGCTCAGTCGTGCCCGACTCTCAGCGACCCCATGGACTGAAGCCCACCAGGCTCCTCCGTCCATGGGATTTTCCAGGCAAGAGTACTGGAGTGGGGTGTCATTGCCTTCTCCAACCACTAAGCTAGGATTAGACTTAAGTTATTATTTAATTATTTTATTCTGAATTTAATGACAATCTATTCTTTCTGACATTTAGTAGAAATCCAGATTGCCTCTCTAAGACCAACACAAAGTTACTCTGTGGCCATCTGAGCTTCAGCCTTCCCATCTGTAAATCTTTGTTGATGGGTAAGTAGTATAGGAGATTAAGGGGCTTCTCAAGTGGCGCTAGTGGTAAAGAACCCACCTGCCAATGCAGAAGACATAAGAGACCCGGGTTCAATCCCTGGGTCGGGAAGATCCCCTGGAGGTGGGCATGGCAACCCACTCCAGTATTTTTGCCTGGAGAATCCCATGGACAGAGGAGCCTGGTAGGATATAGTGCATGGGATCACAGAGAGTTGGACGTGACTGAAGCAACTTAGCACACAGGCACATAGGAGATTAAAACTTTCAATCAAGCAAAGACCTTCCCTCATAGACTTGGCAGTTGATTTTCATGTATTCCATGCAGACTTGTCCCATTCTGTCTTCGCTTTTGTTGGCAAACCGACCTCACGTTTCTTTTTGACGTGTGTTTGTAATGGTTGGGACCGACTCACTAGAGCTAACTGTTAAATAGTCAGGAATTTTGCAATGTGGTTATAAAATCATCACTGGCTTCAAATTGACCATGATGGAATTATTGACACAGAGAAATTGGAAGATAGTGCCTATGGTTTTTGTTTTGTTTTGTCAGAGAACCTATTTACCAGTATACCACCAGAATTCACAAGGCTGGTTACTGAAGAATTCTCAGAAAACTGCTTATTTCTAATCATTGCAAATAAGGAGTTAATTAAAAGCCCCATATCAGACTCTGAAAACTTGTATGCATCTGAGTTGGTATAGAACAAAGATAAATATTCATCCAATATGAATACTTTCAAAATGGAAGCACACATGCTCAGTTTAGAGAATTGTTTATTTTTCCTTCTGAGCCTTTACAAGAACATTGGTAATTGTGCTGGGAGAAGAAATGGCCTCACCTGTCTCACTTTGATGAATAGTATCATGTTAATTCTCTCCCACTTCTGCTGGAGTTATTATTTTCTGGTAGTTTTGTATTATGTGTGTCTATTTGTCTGACATTCTGATTTACTAAACAGTTAAAAACATGGTGTGTCATATGGCCAATAAGAGGCAGTAAATGGGATTTAAACCCAGGCAGACCCATTTCAAGGCCGTCTTCTTTTGAAACAGGAGCATTTGATAAGTAGGACCAGTGACTTGAGTGTCATCTCCTCTCTTATGCCTTAACACATCTTGCTCCAATGAAGCTAACATGTACAATGTTTCTGAAATGGATATTTGGAAAATTAAAAGCTTGTATAGTTCATACCCAAAGAACCAAGAGTAACTTTGCCTCCATGCCCTCATTTGCAAGATATAGAAATCAAATAGCAGTTATTTAATACCTTTGGAGTTCATTAAAGGGTTATATATATCTGGAACATTAGCATTTAATCATTTCTGCGAATTAGCAGGTCTTCAGACTCTTGCTACTATCCCCTACTTTCAGACCAGTGTTTAAAATAACCATGGGCTTTGAGGTGAGAAACAACAAACTGAAGTAAACACTGTCCTTTCCTCTAAGATGTAAGACACACGGGCAATAGTACTTAGCCTCGTGTTATCGAATGTGTGCAAGGACCAAGGAAGACTTCTAATTAAACAAATGCCACTGGGTACACAGTTTAAATGACTGCCCCGAATGACCCTTGTCATGAATCCTAAAAAAAGAAAATCCTTGTCCATACAGTGTTGTCTGGTGACGTCTGATCATGTGCCTTTCCCAGTAATATGCAATGGCTGTATCATGTGATCTTTGCATAATGAAAAAAGGAATAAAATGAGACATAAAAGAAAAAGCCAGTAAATCAGCACTGACCTAATTACTGCAAAGTGAATGTCTTTACAACTGACCTGCGGGAAACTCAGGAGTGAGGAAATATTTTTATTCAAGCCTTTCAATATTTCATGTGAATCATAAAGCTTAGAGCAAAAAGAAAAGCGTTCACCCAGAATTCGTGACTAAGATAAATCTCAAGTTTAAAGAGTAGAGATGTTTACCAGTAGGGTGGCTGTCACATGATAGACAAGACAAATGTTGCCATCTGCCTGGCTATTGACAAGTGTATTCTTATTTAATCCAGGGAAGAAAGAAGAACTAATTTCTCTTTGTTTTAGTCTTTCAAACTTCAGTCTCGGTATCTTCAATTTAAAACATTTCTTCAGGGAAATAAAAATAAAAAAAGAGACATTGCTTTAGAAAGGAAGCATTTACTAATTTGATCCACATTTTAAAGTTTTTTTTTTTATAATTTAATTTTTAAAGTAAAGAGAAGAGGTAATAAATGCAGTTAGGAAATTTAAAGTAGAAGGCCTTCTGGTTATGCTTCCATCATTCTCCTAGATTACTTTCTTCATCCCACAGAAAAAAATATGGACTAGTATTAAAACTGTACAGAATAAAGATCTATAAGAAAATCGTTGTTGCCAGTCGCTCATCCATGTCCAACCCTTTGCGACCCCATGGACTGCAGCATTCCTGGCTTCCCTGTCTTCACCATCTCCCAGGGCTTGCTCAAACTCATGTCCATTGAGTCGGTGATTCCATACAACCATCTCATCCTCTGTCATCCCCTTCTCCTCTCACCTTGAATCTTTCCCAGCATCAGGGTCTTTTCAAATGAGTCAGCTCTTTTGGCCACATTAGGTGGCCAAAGTTTCAGCTTCATCGTCAGTCCTTCCAGTGAATATCCAGAGTTGATTTCCTTTAGGATTGACTGGTTTAATTTCCTTGTTGCCCAAGGGACTCTCAAGAGTCTTCACAGTACAGTTTGAAAGCATCAATTCTTCGGCACTCGGCGTTCTTTATGGTCCAACTCTCCCAGCCATACATGAGTACTGGAAAAACCATAGCTTTGACCAGATGGGCCTTTGTCAGCAAAGTAATGCCTCTTACTTTTTAATATGCTCTCTAGGTTGGTCATAGCTTTTTTCCAAGGAGCAAGCGTCTTTTAATTCCATGGCTGCAGTCAGCATCCACAGTGATTTTGGAGCCTAAGAAAATACAAATCAATCAATGTAATACATCACATTAACAAATTGAAAAATAAAAACCACATGATTATCTCAATAGACGCAGAGAAAGCTTTTGACAAAATTCAACATCCATTTATGATAAAAACCCTCCAAAAAGCAGGAATAGAAGGAACATTCCTCAACATAATAAAAGCTATATATGACAAACCCACAGCAAACATTATCCTCAATGGTGAAAAACTGAAAGCATTTCCCCTGAAGTCAGGAACAAGACAAGGGTGCCCACTCTCACCACTACTATTCAACATAGTTTTGGAAGTCTTGGCCACAGCAATCAGAGCAGATAAAGAAATAAAAGGGATCCAGATTGGAAAAGAAGAAGTAAAACTCTCTCTGTTTGCAGATGACATGATCCTCTACATAGAAAACCCCTGAAGACTCTACCAGAAAATTACTAGAGCTAATCAGTGAATATAGTAAAGTTTCAGGATACAAAATCAACACACAGAAATCCCTGGCATTCCTATACACTAACAATGAGAAATCAGAAAGAGAAATTAAGGAAACAATTCCATTCACCATCAAAACAAAAAGAATAAAATACTTAGGAGTATTTCTACCTAAAGAATCAAAAGACTTGTATATAGAAAACTATAAAACACTGATGAAAGAAACCAAAGAGGACACAAATAGATGGAGAAATGTGCCATGTTCGTGGATTGGAAGAATCAATATAGTGAAAATGAGTATACTACCCAAAGCAATCTATAGATTCAGTGCAATTCCTATCAAGCTACCAGAGGTCTTCTTCAAAGAATTAGAACAAATAATTTCACAACTTGTATGGAAATACAAAAAACCTCGTATAGCCAAAGCAATCTTGAGAAAGAAGAATGGAACTGGAGGAATCAACCTACCTGACTTTAGGCTATACTACAAATCCACAGTCATTAAGACAGTATGGTACTGGCACAAAGACAAATATAGATCAATGGAACAAAATAGAAAGCCCAGAGAGAAATCCATGTGCCTATGGACACCTTATCTTTGACAAAGGAGCCATGAATATACAATGGAGAAAAGACAATCTCTTTAACAAGTGGTGCTGGGAAAACTGGACAGCCACTTGTAAAAGAATGAAACTAGAACACTTTCTAACACCATACACAAAGATAAACTCAAAATAGATCAAAGATCTAATCATAAGACCAGAAACTATCAAACTCCTAGAGGATAACATAGGCAAAACACTCTCTGCCATAACCCAAAGCGGGATACTCCATGACCCACCTCCCAGAATATTGGAAATAAAAGCATGAATAAACAAATGGGACCTAATTAAAATTAAAAGCTTCTGCACAACAAAGGAAACTATAAGCAAGGTGAAAAGACAGCCTTCAGAATGGGAGAAAATAATAGCCAATGAAGCAACAGACAATTAATCTCAAAAATATACAAGCAACTCCAGCAGCTCCATTCTAGAAAAATAAATGACCCAATCAAAAAGTGGGCCAAAGAACTTAACAGACATTTCTCCAAAGAAGACATAAAAATGGCTAACAAACACATGAAAAGATGCTCAACATCACACATTATCAGAGAAATGCAAATCAAAACCACAATGAGGTACCACTTTACACCAGTCAGAATGGCTGCCATCCAAAAATCTACAAGCAATAAATGCTAGAGAGGATGTGGAGAAAAGAGAACCCTCTTACACTGTTGGTGGGAAGGCAAACTAGTACAGCCACTATGGAAAACAATGTGGAGATACCTTAAAAAACTGCAAATAGACCTGCCATATGACCCAGCAATCCCACTGCTGGGCATATACACCAAGGAAACCAGAATTGAAAGAGCCACGTGTACCCCAATGTTCGTCGCTGCTTTGTTTACAATAGCCAGGACATGGAAGCAACCTAGATGCCCATCAACTGATGAATGGATAAGAAAGCTGTGGTACATATACACAATGGAATATTACTCAGCATTAAAAAATAATTCATTTGAATCAGTTCTACTCAGGTGGACGGAACTGGAGCCTATTATCCAGAGTGAAGTAAGCCAGAAGCAAAAACAACAATACAGTATACTAACGCATATATATGGAATTTAGAAAGATGGTAACGAGAACCCAGCATGCGAGACGGAAAAAGGAACGCAGATGTATAGAACAGAATTGTGGACTCTGTGGAAGAGGGCAAGGGTGGGATGATATGGGAGAATGGCATTGAAACATGTTAAGTATCATATGTGAAATCAATCGCCAGCCCAGGGTTGATGCTCGAGGCTGGTGCACCGAGATGTCCCAGCGGGGGGGAGTCGGGAGGGAGGAGGGAGGGGGGTTCTGGAGGGGGAGCATATGTAAACTCATGGCAGTTTCATGTCATTGTATGGCAAAACCAACACAATAAAGTAAAGAAAATTTAAAAAAAAATAAGAAAGAAAAGAAAGTCTGTCACTATTTCCATTGTTTCCCCATCTATTTGCCATGAAGTGGTGGGACCAGATTCCATGATCTTCATTTTTAGAATGTTGAATATTAAGCCAGCTTTTTCACTTCCCTCTTTGACCTTCATCAATAGGCTCCTTTGTTCCTCTTTACTTTCTACCTTTAGGGTTGTGTCATTTGCATATCTGTAGTTACTGATAGGTCTCCCAGCAATCTTAATTCCAGTTTGTGCTGTATTGAAGGATAAAATAGATTCTGTTTAGGTCCCTGCAGAATGTACTTCCTGCTTGTTATAAACAAGATCCACATATATAGGTGTATTTCTCTACTTTACAAATATATATAAAATTTCTTTAATTAAATTACGCTTTAGAGGTTTTAGTAGATATATACAATAAGTGGAAATAGCTAAAAATTTGAAGTCAGGTGGTGGGTACATTGAAGTTCATTATGTTATTCTATTTTATTTCTTTGTGGTGCAGTTATTTTTTTGTAATATCTTTATTGGGATATAATTCACATACTACGGAATTTATGTATTTACAGTTAAAGCCATCACCACAGCTAGCTGT
This sequence comes from Antilocapra americana, assembly GCA_007570785.1. Taxonomy (NCBI): domain Eukaryota; kingdom Metazoa; phylum Chordata; class Mammalia; order Artiodactyla; family Antilocapridae; genus Antilocapra; species Antilocapra americana. The sequence goes on along the minus strand of ML661903.1, from coordinate 8,514,531 downwards.
ATTATTTTATCACCCCTCAAAAAATGCCTGTACACTGTAGCAGTTACCCCTCATTTTCCTCTTGCATTGTTCTTGCAGCAGCCAAAGGCCGTGTCTAGTCTCCTTCTAGAAATTTCCCTGTCTTCTAAAACTCTCCTCTAAAATTTCCCTGTCTTGCATATTTCGTATAAATGAAACTATGCACTGTGTCAGTTTTTGAGAGTGACTTCTTTCAATTAGCCTAGTATTTTCAGGATTCATCCATGTTGTGACAACATGTATCAGTAATTCATTTCTTTTCAAGGTCAAATGACATTCCATTGTATGGACTTGCCATGTTTTGCTCATTCATCAAATCATTTGAGTTATATCCACTTTTTTTTGCTGTTATAAATAATGCCGTTACAAGTGTTTGTGCACAACTTTCTGTGTGAATATATGTAATCAGTTCTCTTTGAGAATAGGCAGAAATTGTTTGGTCATATTTAATTGTATTTTTAGTCTTCTGAGGAACTGAATGACTATTTTTCAAAGCAGTTATAGCAGTTTACATTCTATCAGTTGTGTATCAAAGTTCTGATTTCTCCAAATCCTTACCAGTGCTATTATTGTCTTTTGATTAAAGCTATCCTGGTAACTGTGAATTGGCATCTCATGCTATTCTTAATTTGTTATTTGTTTGAATATTTTTATATTGAAGAGTTTTGAAACAAATAATATCAGTCATCAGTACAAATATTTCATTTTTACCAGAAATTATTGTGAAAAAGTTACTTTAACTCATGCTTCAGTTAATTTTGTAAGGTCCTAAATCCTTAAAAAAAAATGTTGTAACAGTATGAAACTGTGTAGAATATACAATTTTTTTTTTGGAAGAGTTATTGGTTCTAATACTAACACCTAATTTACTGCTAAGTCTTCTCAGAATACGAACATGCAAACACACAGCAGTTTGCACAGCAGCATGTTTGGAACTGTGGCCTAGTTTTAAGTTATTTTAGCTAAAAAATAATTTTCTCTCTTTTAAAAAACTGTATTTGGAACTAATATTTAGGTTCACATTGTAGCTAAATAAGAGAATTTAATATCTCTTATGAAAGTGAATTTTGACTAGACTGTCATATCTGTGATATAAGATCAGAAAACCTTTCCTTTTCTAAAACATGCATATTTATAAGGCAGATTAGAAATGGGCTCTTTGTTATCTAGGACCTTCTTTCTCATGCCTTTTGTTCTGATGGACAATGGCTTCTTCGGAACTATTTCCTCATCTTCCAGGAAACTGGCAGATTAATTACATTGAAATGATCATTGGTCAGCTTCTCTCTATGTTGTACAGTTTATGGGAAATCCATTCACATTGTTTAAAATAAAACTCTTTTAAAACAATTTTATCAAATTGGTCTTAATTCCAATTTTAACAGACTAATTATTCTGGAATTGTTTTATCATTTTTTATAATCCAGCAGAGCTAATATAGACATCTTTGTGAGTAATCTGTCATAAAGTAATGAGTAATTAAAATTATATCCAACTACAGGTGCTGTTAATTGTTAATCAGTTATACATACAACGATTGCATATCTAATTTAAATACTGATTGAAGTATTGACAGTTACCTGTATTTTTTGAAAGTAAACTACCTCTTACTGGCCTTAAATTGCAAATAATTATTGAGAGTATATTCTCAACAACTCTCTGAGTAGCTTCTCTGAACTTCAGTGGAAAACGGACCTGCTCTTTCTGCATGTATAAATAAAATTGGTACAGTTGATCAGAACTGACCTGACTGACTGGCTATTGAATAAGTCAGTGAATTTTAATTGGTTTATTTACATATTAACAGGAAACATTCTGCAGATGGTTCTGTGGGCTCTCAGTATCCAAATCTGGCAAATTTGGGGCCGTTATATAGAAATGTAGCTGTCATTAAACGTTGACAGAATCCCCGTTTTGCCAGAAGGCTGCAGTAGATATCACTGTCAACCTGCTGAGCAGTCTTTACAATAATTAATTAGCTCACATATTTATGGTAATTTGGTTAGAATATCTGCATGGAAAAAAAAACAGTTGACATTTATTCTTTTGAAAAAATGATTGATGAAATTCTCAAGACAAGCTAAGCACAGAAAGGAGTATTCTGTCTATACCATCATAACTAAACGCTATTTTGAACTTTGCAATCATTGAATCAGATGAAGGGGAAACACCTTAGCGAGAATAAGTGAAGTCTGGGTAAGATGATTTCATGGTTCATCAAATAATGACCATTCTAATTTAATGACATAAACTCTGAATATAAAGTCAGAATACATTTTTCAAACACGATGCCATAGTATGGTATGCCTGTTTAGCTTAATAAATTTAGGAAAGCCAGTCTATGAACAGCAGCACTGAATCTATCTCTGGAAATTACCATGCTCTTCAAGCAAAATGTTTTAGGTGAATATGCCCCTCTTACAGCACCACATCTGGAATACAGCAGACAGTCAGGATGCTTAATGAATAACTTGATAAAGTATTGTATGTAAATAATAGCAAGATTTCTTTGGGCAGTAATCCAAAGAGATAAATCATTAACAATCCAAAAACATTTTTAATTTTTAAAATCAGCTCTTCTGTTTATTCCTGTATCAGTGACGTTTCAGATGTAACAAGACAGCTCTTCTGTCTGCTGCTGTAATTCACCCATTACCTAAGAATTTTCAAGTATAGGATGAGATAAGGGAAATAAACTTGGGAAAAAACACAACTTGAAAATTTTAATTCCAAGACCTCTTTATTTTTTAATAAAAAACGAGACTAATTTAAGGCCACATTTTGAAGAGGAGGCATCTGAAACTCCAAGCAAATACTGTATTTAACCAGGGTAACAGAAATGAAAACAGAGACTGCCATTATTCTATTTAGTGATATGATGTGTCATTTAGGAAACCATTGTGTATGACCTTGTTTTTAACTTAACAGCTCTGTTAACAGCTGGATATTTATGGTTTGGATGTAAACTGTAAATAGCAAAGTATAGCCTGAGTCTATCATCTGGTATTACCTTAAAATTACAATTGAGAGTTCCACTTACTTCATCCTTGGAAGGTATATTTCTTAGTCTTTCATTTCTAATAAGAAAGCACCACTAAACACTTGTGATTCCGGAGACAACCAGCTGTTAATATGAGTTATGTGAATCTGACCTATAATTTCACCTGACATTCGGAACTCAAATATTTTCCCTTATTTCTCCAACACAATTAAAATATTTAGTCTCACTTCATTTTATGAGACATAAATAGGTATGTAAGTACTCTGTAATTACTGTACATTGTAACAAATGACCTCATAAATACATTGTAATGTCCCATGTAATTACATGGTAAGTCGTGTCTTTGAGATGGCTGCTCTGAGATTGAGAGCATGCTGGTTTCAGAGATTAATTACTTAGGGCCTGATTTGACAGTTTGCTTGAAAATATGCCTCTGTTAAATAGCTGCATCTGGCATTTTTTTAAGAAATGTTTCATACTAAGATTTTATTTATAATATAGATTCAGCTAATTATCGCTAAATCTTGGACATGTCTAGCTTTTGATATATGTATAAACAAAAAAAGGCTTGTTCCATACAGAGTGAGACTGATTTGCAACCATATTTCTTCAGCCATACATTAGACGGAAATTGTTTTTGTAACCATAATTTTAAAGGTTCTAGTTTTACTACTCTCAGAATAGTTTTGAGTATATGATGTTGTAAAAATTATAGTTTTATTGACCAGTGTATAACATTTAAGCTAATGTTTCATTATGTCAAGACCAAGTTGGTATATCATGATCATTTTAGCATGAGTGCATTATTGCAATATCCTGAATTCTTACTGGTTACTCATGATGAATGCATTTTATCTCATATGTGGATGAATTTTCATACGGCACAAATCAGTACTTAAATTCCTATCTATTTGCCTCAGAATGCTTAAATATCTGGTGAAATCAATTATCCTGAAGTTATCCATTCAACTTACTGCTCAAACAGTATACTGGTTTCAATATTCTGAAACAAAAAAGGAATGGGAAATAAGTTGGCCCTGTATTTTCTGCCTTAAATTATAGATCAGTCTATTTTCTTATGCCTTTCAAAAGTATAATTTTACAGATAGCTCCTCTGATGTATTTGTGTTCTGGCTTTCTGAACTCTAGTTCCTGCGTCATAGCTATTATATTGTTTTAGTAGTTTTATTTAGTAGACATGTATAGTCTAAGAAAGGATCTAGCGATCTGAAAGAGTTAATGAGCCTCTCTAAACATCCGACTCTCTTCCAGGGAATGACTTAGACTGGAAAATAAAGTCTATTGATAATGACAAATTCTGAAATGTATTACTCATAACATCGCTTTATCATGAACTCTAGGGAACAACCAAATTGCTTTATTGTAATGGAATTTTGTTGAAATGTGAATACCACCTAGAAATTGCATTCCCAGTTTCTAGGACCAAAAAGAAACAGCCCTGGCTACTAGGTTATAGAAAGCAAATTATCACATGAAAAAATGCTGTTTTAAATTCAGGAGTTTGCAAAAAGAAGATGCTAGGTACACAGCATTTCTACCTCTCTTCTCTCTCTTTTTTTTTCTTTAAGCTAGACTATATTCTGCATCTGTGGGTGATTTTCTTATCTGCTAAAGACTATTTGGTTAATTTTATTTAGTTGTCCAAAAAAGTCTAAGTAGCAGGAATGATTGATTTTTCTTTATTTTTTTTCTTTCAATAACTGAGACCATACATAGTTACATATCTGAGAATCAGGTCCAACAAAGGTTTGGTAGTCAGTAGAGAAAACACTGTTTCTATGGGCCACTCACCAGCATATGGTAAAATCTACCATGAAGCAATCACCTCTTCACCACTGAATGGTTTTTGAGTGGCAAAGAAAGATGTTTTCCAGGGAAATGCAATCTAGTTGTTGCACTCAGATGAAGTACTTTTGGAGATAATTCAGACTCACTGAGAACCATTCATTCATTTCTTTGCTTTTGTGTCTTGAATATCTAATCTTGTGAAGCCAATGACCTAATACTGGAGTATTTCTAATCAATTCTGGTTGCCCAAATCAAATCGGTTTTTGCTCAAATAAACTCTTAAAAATGTAAAAAAAAAAATCAGTTTTATGTAATTCTGAAACTGAAAATTCTGAAAAATTCTGTTGTTGTAATTATAAACTTAAATTTTTTTAAGAGAATAAAACTTTGAATTTTGCAATGTTTTCAGGTTTCTAAGCCCTTTCTCATTGATCACCTCTCAACAACTAGGTGATTGATAGGGAAAATCCTCTGATATCAGTTGATGCTACTAGGCAAGAGATTCCTAATGTCACTTCGCAAATTAGTGAAGGGCTGAGAGTGGAAAAGGATGCTTCTTGTCACCTGTCTTGTTACACTCCATGAGTATCTTTTACTGTATTTGCAGAACACTATCCTCTCTTTATCTAAATAATAATTCAAAACTGCATTCTTGAGAGAACATCTAATGAGATTTTCTAAGCATTCGCTATAACAATTAAGGAAATCTCAGTATATTTTCATGCACCCATATGTATATATATATAAAGTATATCTGTACTTTATTTAACATTTGGAGTCAAGTCTTAAAGAGATGACCAATGTTTATTGTCCAGAATGGGCATGTGACTTTGAAAGCAGTGTTAAATTAGCCACACCTCTCAAAGAGACTATGCAGGCCACCCTGAGCTGTTGTCCACTCTTCTAATAGAACTCTGAGCCTCATCTGTAATTCAAGAAATATTCGAAAAATGTTTCTTTGAAAGTATGCAGAATACTAGCCTACCAGACTGCTACATGGTCAGTATACACAGGCCACCCTTTGTCTTCTTAGACAGTAAATAGATTGGGAACCTCACAGTTAAAGTTTGGAAACATACTTGATCTTAACATACTGGTTCAAGGTCCTTATGCTTCTAAAATGAAATAGGTTAAGCAAGTTATCAGCTTCCCTTTTCCCTCAGACTTGTGAAGGCTGAGCTCTCAATATCTGATGAAAGTAGACAGAAATGGTGCCATGTCAGTTTCCCAGCATCAGTTTAAATACAACCCAGTTTACCTTAGCTAAGATTCCCTGGAGAAGGGAATGGCTACCCACCAGAGGAGCCTGGCGGGCTACAGTCCATGGCATCGCAAAGAACTGGACATGACTGAGTGACTAAGACTTACCTCAGCTAAGAAATATAAAAAGGGAACTTAAAAGAGCATTTCCCAGATGACCTTTCTGTTTGTGAATTTTTAAATCTGATGCATGTTCATTATATACTTCTTAAGAAGACAGATCTGTGGGAAGAATGTGTATGGAGTTCAGGGGCAGGATCAGCGGTGTTGTGACCCTAAACCAAGATTATGTTTTAAATTCTAATATACTTTGCACAAAATAATTTGCCAAGTATTCACAATTAGGATATCCTCATCATTGTGACAATAAAGGAGTTAGTCGCTCAGTCACTGTCTGACTCTCTGTGACCCCATGGACTGTAGCCCGCCAGGCTCCTCTGTCCGTGGAATTCTCCAGGAAAGCTACTGGACTGGGTAGCCAGTCCCTTCAGGGGATCTTCCTGACCCAGGGATCAAACCTGGGTCTCCTGCATTGCTGGCAGATTCTTTACCATCTGAGCCACCAGGGAAGGCCCAGTTACTAAAACTAAAACACATCAAAGTAAACTTGCAGTATTGTATCTGATGTTGAGCAACCTGAGAAATTATCCCAGTGTGGCTCAGCATATTATGTAATCAGGGACAGGATTTTTCCAAAGTAGGTCAGGTAGAGCTTAATTTCTAGATAGAAGTCCCACCAGCACACACTGTGAAGAGTTGGAGTTATCAGGACAGAGATAAAGGATAGACTGTTTCATAACTAAACAAACCTATTGATGAAAAAACTGTATTATTTCAAAGCCATTATATATGATCACATCAGGTTAGTTTTCATTTTTGTCAATAAAACAGAGCAGTCCTTCTGCCTGAATTTAAGACATGTTCATAAATTTTTATTTAAAATCAAGTATTAATCAGTTTGTGTATAGCTGTACTTTTATTATTGCTCAGATATGTAGGCCAAACCTTATGTGGTACTAGCAGTTTTCACGCTAGAAACGTGTCACACAGTATATTTTCTTACATGGCTTTAGGTCATTTTGGATAACAGATGCCTAGATGAATTCAAGAATGTCAGTTATAGTATGCTACCCAATTTTTAACTTTGCTTATCACAAGAGAATGCTTATTTATGATAGTGAATTAAAGCATGTCAAATCTGTAAGAATAGTATATAACTGCATTTTTAAAAATGTGTTTTATATATCCATACTTTCATAATACCTTCGTGATGTTTTATCAAATCCATAGTTGGTTAGTGGCATCAGTATGCAGGTTTATAAAGTAGCAAAAGCATTTTTGGAAATTGTTCACGCAATTATATACGTCATCAGTTCAGTTCAGATGCTCAGTCATGTCCGACTCTTCGCAACCCCATGGACTGGAGCACGCCAGGCTTCCCTGTCCATCACCAACTCCCGGAGCTTGTGCAAACTCATGCCCATCGAATCAGTGATACCATCCAACATCTCATCCTCTGTCATCCCCTTCTCCTCCTGCCCTCAATCTTTCCCAGCATCAGGGTCTTTTCCAATGAGACAGTTCTTTGCATCAGGTGGCCAAAGTATTGGAGTTTCAGCTTCAGTATCAATCCTTTCAGGGAATATTCAGAATTAATTTCCTTTAGGATGGACTGGTTGGATCTCCTTACAGTACAAGGGACTCTCAAGAGTCTTTTCCAACACCACAGTTCAAAAGCATCAATTCTTCGGTACTAAGCTTTCTTTTTTTTTTTTTTTATTGTTTTTGCCATACATTGTCATGATATCACCATGGGTTTACATATGCTTCCCCTCCGGAACCCCCCTCCCTCCTCCCTCCCCCCCGGGAAATCTCGCTGCACCAGTCCCGAGCATCAATCCTGGGCTGGCGATTGATTAGACACATGACAATTAACATGCTTCAATGCCCTTCTCCCATATCATCCCACCCTTACCCTCATCCACAAAGTCCACGAGTCTATTCTATACATCTGTGTTCCCTTTGTTGTCTCCCATGTTGGGTTCTCGTTACTGTCTTTCTAAATTCCATATATATGCATTAATATACTGTATTGTTGTTTTTGCTTCTGGCTTACTTCACTCTGGATAATGGGCTCCAGTTTCGTCCATCTGAGTAGAATTGCTTCAAATGAATTATTTTTTAATGCTGAGTAATATTCCTTTGTGTATATGTACCACAGCTTTCTTATCCATTCATCAGTTGATGGGCATCTAGGTTGCTTCCATGTCCTGGCTATTGTAAACAATGCAGCGATGAACATTGGGGTGCACGTGGCTCTTTCAATTCTGGTTTCCTCGGTGTATATGCCCAGCAGTGGGATTGCCGGGTCATATGGCAGGTCTATTTGCAGCTTTTTAAGGAACCTCCACACTGTTTTCCATAGTGGCTGTACTAGTTTGCATTCCCACCAACAGTGTAAGAGGGTTCCCATTTCTCCACATCCTCTCCAGCATTTATTGCTTGTAGACTTTTGGATGGCAGCCATTCTGACTGGTGTAAAGTGGTACCTCATTGTGGTTTTGATTTGCATTTCTCTGATCATGAGTGATGTTGAGCATCTTTTCATATGTTTGTTAGCCATTTTTATATCTTCTTTGGAGAAGTGTCTGTTAAGTTCTTTGGCCCACTTTTTGATTGGGTTGTTTATTTTTCTAGAATGGAGCTGCAGGAGTTGTTTGTATATTTTTGAGATTAATTGTTTGTCTGTTGCTTCATTGGCTATTATTTTCTCCCATTCTGAAGGCTGTCTTTTCACCTTGCTTATAGTTTCCTTTGTTGTGCAAAAGCTTTTAATTTTAATTAGGTCCCATTTGTTTATTCGTGTTTTTATTTCCAATATTCTGGGAGGTGGGTCATGGAGTATTCCACTTTGGGTTATAGCAGAGAGTGTTTTGCCTATGTTATCCTCTAGGAGTTTGATAGTTTCTGGTCTTATGCTTAGATCTTTGATCCATTTTGAGTTTATCTTTGTGTATGGTGTTAGAAAGTGATCTAGTTTCATTCTTTTACAAGTGGCTGTCCAGTTTTCCCAGCACCACTTGTTAAAGAGGTTGTCTTTTCTCCATTGTATATTCTTGCCTCCTTTGTCAAAGATAAGGTGTCCATAGATGCGTGGATTTATCTCTGGGCTTTCTATTCTGTTCCATTGATCTATATTTCTGTCTTTGTGCCAGTACCATACTGTCTTAATGACTGTGGATTTGTAGTATAGCCTAAAGTCAGGTAGGTTGATTCCTCCAGTTCCATTCTTCTTTCTCAAGATTGCTTTGGCTATACGAGGTTTTTTGTATTTCCATACAAATTGAGAATATTAGTTCTAATTCTTTGAAGAAGACCTCTGGTAGCTTGATAGGAATTGCATTGAATCTATAGATTGCTTTAGGTAGTATATTCATTTTCACTATATTGATTCTTCCAATCCACGAACACGGCACATTTCTCTATCTGTTTGTGTCCTCCTTGATTTCTTTCATCAGTGTTCTATAGTTTTCTATATACAAGTCTTTTGATTCTTTAGGTAGAAATACTCCTAAGTATTTTATTCTTTTTGTTTCGATGGTGAATGGAATTGTTTCCTTAATTTCTCTTTCTGATTTCTCACTGTTAGTGTATAGGAATGCCAGGGATTTCTGTGTGTTGATTTTATACCCTGAAACTTTGCTATATTCACTGATTAGCTCTAGTAATTTTCTCGTAGAGTCTTTAGGGTTTTCAATATAGAGGATCATGTCATCTGCAAACAGAGAGAGTTTTACTTCTTCTTTTCCAATTTGTATTCCTTTGATTTCTTTATCTGCTCTGATTGCTGTGGCCAGAACTTCCAAAACTATGTTGAATAGTAGTGGTGAGAGTGGGCACCCTTGTCTTGTCCCTGATTTCATGGGGAATGCTTCCAGTTTTTCACCATTGAGGATAATGTTTGCTGTGGGTTTGTCATATATAGCTTTTATTATGTTGAGGTATGTTCCTTCTATTCCTACTTTTTGGAGGGTTTTTATCATAAATGGATGCTGAATTTTGTCAAAGGCTTTCTCTGCGGTACTCAGCTTTCTTTATGATCCAACTCTCACATCCAAACATGACTATAGGAAAAGCCATAGCTTTGACTATATTGACATTTGTCAGTAAAGTAATAGCTCTGCTTTTTAATATACTGTCTAGTTTTGTCATTGCCTTTCTTCCAAGAAGAAATCATCTTAATTTCATGGCTGCAGTCACCATTTGCAGTGATTTTGGAGCCCAAGAAAATAAGTCTGTCACTGTTTCCACTGTTTCCCCATTGTTTCACTTCCATGAAGTGATGGGACTGGATGCCATAATCTTAATTTTTTGAATGCCGAGTTTTAAGCCAACTTTTTTTCCTCTTTCACTTTTCATCAAGAGACTCTTTAGTTCCTTATATACATAATAGAGCTTAAAATACTATTTTATTAATTAATTTCTATTGTATTCCATTTTAAATTTCAACTAGACATTTTCAGCATAGATAAAGATATTCACCAGGCATTTAGGTATATATCAAAAGTGGAATATTAAATGCTATTGTTATACAATTTTGATATTATTATGATATTATTCTAAATGATAAAAGTCAGGAAAATGTCCTTTCCAATATTAACTGGAATACTATCAATATGGGTAGGTAGCCTTTTTTTCTACATCCTCTGTGAATTCTCATTTATTGATGAACAACAGATCGGTGAGCTTTTTTGAAAGTGGATTATTTTTCAGACAACCTTATCACAGTAAATGCATTATCATCTACCACGTTGCTTATGCCAGAAACCCGGGAGTCATTTTTGATGATTTTTCCTCCTTTGCTCTTGGCAGTCGATAAATCATCAAGTGCTGTCAAGTCTACCTCCAAAAATAGATACTGCATCTCTTCACTCACCTGCCCTCCTCTAGTCGCCACCCTTTTCCAAGGTCTCTTTTTTACTGCCCATGCCGAAAAGTTCTGTTGGCTACAGTAGGAAGTGTGTCTAATAGTCTACAGAATAAATTGCTCAACAAATATTCGTGGAAGAAAAGGACTTTAAAAAGTGTTGCTAGGTACTTTACCTTTCTCAGGGCCCCTTTTGATTTCTGGAAGAAAAATTGTTATGTCAACACACAAATATGAAGGTCCACGTTTGGAGCATTGTTACTAGGCATGCTATTGTTTCTCCTTCCTACCCTGTTTCCTTTTGCGTTTCTTTAATTTGTTGGTTTCCTGACAAAGGATGAAGAATTCGAGATGTCCATATCCATGATTCAAAATAAATCTGTCTCCTTATATTTGCTGTGATATTAACATAGAGAGACAAAGGATAAAAAAGTTTTCTCTTCTCATGGATTTTATGATCTTTGATCTAAGTATTGATGCAGACCAAAAAAGAGGACCAGCATATGGGACTGATTGTGTGATAAAACAAGGGTGACACTTTTCCCCCACAAATATCAAAGTAATGTATCCTAAGTGAACTTCTATTTTACATTCTTTTGATATTCCTTTATGGTGTGTTTATTTGGAAAGGCATAGAAAAGGCACAAGGAAGAAGAAATGGGTGACTCTTATATGAAGCTTTGGAAAGCAGCTATCAACAGGAGGACAAAGAGTAAATAAAAATGTTTGTGGATAAGATAGAAAACATTTCTGATGATTCCAATGACATTAAAGATTTCCATCAGGAAGAAGGGCTTAGGTTTATAGGGAAAGCACAAATATAACAAAACCATTTTAAGGAGATGATTGGAAAATATTTCTATGATAAAACTTTGTTACTTTATATAATATATATTTGAGTACATCACTGAGAGTGCTATGACACATTTGATTGCTTGCTTATGTTTAATGCAAAGCATTAAATGGACAAGGAATAGTTGACATTAACAGATTAAGCTACAGAACAAGTCCTGTCTTTAGGCTTGATTCTAAAATCCCACTGCCTAGAAAAGTTCCTTTAGCATTTGTTGTAAAATTGCCTTAGTGGCGCTAAATTCTCTTAATTTTTGCTTGTCTATAAAATTTGTGATATCTCCATCAACTCTGACCAAGAGTCTTGCTAGGTATAGTATTCTTGGTTATAGGTTCTTCCCTTTCATCACTTGGGATATATCGTGCCATCCTCTCCTAGCTTGCAGAATTACTGTTCAGAAATCAGCTTATAACCTTATGGGAGTTCCCTTGTTGCTTTTAATATTTTACCTTTGTCTTTAATTTTCACCATTTTTATTGCTAGAAAAAGAAATTTTGATTTGTCTCACTGTGTTAATCCCTGGTTTATCTTGCCTGAGACCCTATGTGGCTTCCCTGGAAGCTCAGCTGGTAAAGAATCTGCCTGCAGTACAGGAGACCCTGGTTTGACTCCTGGGTCAGGAAGATCCCCTGGAGAAGGGGTAGGCTACCCACTGCAGTATTCTTGGGCTTCCCTGGTGACTCAGCTGGTAAAGAATCTACCTTCAATGCGAGAGACCTGAGTTTGATCCCTGGGTTTGGAAGGTTCCTGGATTTGATTGACTATTTGCTTTCCCATGTTAGGGAAGTTTTCAGCTATTATCTCTTCAAATATTTTTTGGGGGGTCTTTTCTGTCTTCTCCTTCTGAGACCCTATAGTAAGAATGTAGATGCATTTAGTGTTGTCCCAGAGGTCTCTTAGGCTGTTTTCTTTTTTCATTATTTGTTCCTATATTCTGTTCTGCAGCAGTGATTCTCACCATTCTATCCTCCAGATCACTCATCCATTCTTCTCCCTCAGTTATTTTGCTATAGATACCTTCTAGTGCCATTTCATCTGTTTGTAAACATTTTGGTCTTTGGCAAACATATCTTGCATCTTCTCAGTCTTTGCCTCCATGCTTTTTCCTAGATCCTAGATCATCTTCACTATTATTATTTTGAATTCTTTTTCTGGAAGATTGCCTATCTCCAATTCATTCATTAGTTGTTTTTCTGGAGATTTATCTTGTTCCATCATCTGGGACATAATCCCACTTCTTTTCATTTTGATTAGATGTCTGTGAGTGTGGTTTTCATTCTGAAGGCCATGGGATTGTAGTTCTTGCTTCTGTCTGCCTTCTGGTGGATGAGGCTAAGAGACTCTTGCCAGCTTCCTAAGGGGAGGGACTGGCGTGGGGAAAGGGTCTTCCTTGCCCAGTAAATCGTTAATCCAGTTGTCTGCTGGTATGTGCGTCGTGCCTCCTCCCTGTTCATTGTTTTGAGTAGACCCAGTCCTGTAGCCTACAGGCTTTACCGTAGGGCCAGTGGCCACCACCACGAGGACTTAACGGCAACATGCACCTCCCAGGACCCTGCTGCCAGTGTTGCTGCCAACCCGTATGCCCACAGGAGACCCTCAAACATGCACAGACAGGTCTGGCTCTGTCTCCTATAGGGTCACTGCTCCTTTCCCCTGAGTCCTGGTGCATATAAGGTTTTGTTTGTGCCCTCCAAGAGTAGAGTCTCCGTTTCACCCAGTCCTGTGTAAGTCCTGGAATCCAGTTCTGCTGGCTTTCAAAGTCAAATTCCCTGAGGATTCCCAGTCCCTTTGCCGGATTCCCAGGCTAGGACCTTCACAACAGTGCCGGAACTTCCTTGGTATTATTGTGCTCCCGTTTGTGGGTTGGCCACCCAAGCAGCTATGCAATTTGATTTTGTCATGATTGCACCCCTCCTATCATGTCATTGAAACTTCTCCTTTGTCCTTGGACATGGGGTATGGTTTTTGGTGTGTTCCAGGGCCCTCCTGTAATTGGTTGTTCAGTAGCTAGTTGCAATTTTGGTGTTCTTGCAGGAAAAGATGGGCGCATGTCCTTGTACTCTGCCATCTCGAACCAATCCTCCTCTGCTTTTCTTTACTCTCCACCTCCTTATCTTTTTACAATTTTTATTTATTAGTTTATTTTTATTGGAGTATAGTTGCTTTATGATACTGTGTCAGTTTCTGCTGTACAGCAAAGTGAATCAGCTAAACATATACATATACCCCTCTTTTTTGGATTTACTTCACATTTAGGTCATTGTAGAACATTGCGTAGAGTTCTCTATTTTTATCCCAGTAGTATAAATATGTCAATGCCAGTCACCCTATCCATCCCACCCACCCCCTTACCCACTGATGGTCATGTGTTGCATCCTTATCTCTTAGTCTCTTTCTCTTTTGCTCCCTCTTTTTTCTTTTCTCTTTCCTCCCTTAAAGTATTTACACTTGCATGATTATGTGTACCAGCACTCTAATCTGATGAACCTTTAACTGTGTTCCCACTGTCTTTTTTTTTTTTTTAATCCATACCATAAGCCTTTGAGGGTGGTACTGTATTAGTTCATAATGCAGATGAGAAAACTTAGGCTCGGAGGGCTTAAGTAGTTCCTTGACTAATAAGGAAGATGACTTACATGGATGTGAGCAGTGTGACCCAGAGGCATGGGGATCAGTTACTTAGCCATGTTTGTATTCTGGGCGATTATAAATTATGATCTGAATTCAAACAGTGGTAGAGGGAATGTAAATAAGGGGATAGGTCAGGAACACAATGAAAACAGTTTTTTTGGAAGTGTTGATGGGCTCTCTTTAATAAAATCTGTAAAGCCTCATGATTACTCAAAGCATATTCCATTCTTCAAGGACGTTCACATGAGATTCAACACATTCCCATAAATACAGAAGAGATAAAAGGGGCAGAGTCTAAAAGTAACCTCAGATTAAGTTTCAAGATCCTTAGGTTTCTGCTGTGTTTCAATTGAGGTGTTCTTATTTGCTGCAAAGATCTTCAAATGGTACCCTCCAGTTCTCTCCTATGAGAGTGCTCTCCAGATAAAACAATTTAAGAAAAAAAGTGGAGAGGCTCTCCTAGGGAATTAAATCTATTTTAAAAAGTAGTAGATGGTGGACTCACAGGAGATTCTGAGGCCACAACTTTGCTGAATACAGTACAGTATCATGCTCAGAAGCTCTGGGTTTGAAGTTGTAGAAAAGGGAGATCAGATCCTGGCTTTGTCATGCTTTAAATATATGACCTTAGGCAAGCTACTTAATCCCTTATGTAAAACAAGAGTAAGGGTAGTTTGCTCTCAAAGTTATAATACATTATCTGCTTCTTAGTGATTGTGCATTGTATGTTCTTGATAAATATGACACCTCTGCTCAAAACTCTAAAACCTAGTCATTATCAGTTCTAATCTAGTTTGTATCCTATTTAAGGTCTTATCCCAAACTTGTAACTTAGACTTTTCAAAGTCTCAGCAGAAATTCTTGCTTTGTAGCCTCTTTATCGTCTCTGGTGTTTCACATCCACTCTCAAGAAACAGCTCTTGACTCATCTCTGCTCATAGCTAGACCCACCTTGAGGCCAGATTCCTTGTCCAAGCTTCATCAGACTAGGATCCTCAAGAGCTGCCAATTTGTCTTCTTCATCATTGTATACCCACCTTCATACAGTGTCCTCATGAAATAGGCATTTGATGATGGAAATCTTATATTAACATTGTTTTTCAATGTGTCTTTTTTGGTTGGCCCACTAAGTGAATCCTTAGTAAATACTCAATTGACCAAAAAAAAAAAAAAAAAAAACCTCTCTACTACTGAACATGTTTGAAGATGGGCTAGTCTTCTGTACTTCACTCTAGAGAGAGTGAGACCAGATGTAGGTATACAGTGTGATATATGGAATTGAAAACAGAAATTTATGAATGTAGCCTCTGAAAAAAAATTTAGGGTGGAGTCTTGAGCTTATCCATTTTTTTTTCTGTTTTGTTAGTTATTACTTATGCACATCTAGGGTGAAGAAAGAATTAAGGAGTGGATTAATGGAGTCCATGAAAAGGATAATAATCACATCACCAAATTGGACAGTTAGGAGATAATGACCAAGAAGCTCTTTTCTTTTAAATCAATAAGCCTAACTGCTCTCCACCATTCTCACTTGTAAATAGATTCATTTTGGTGGTAATCAAAGAGGGAATATGGGGATTTAGAGTTCAGTTTTGTGGCTCTTTTTTTTCAAATCAGAAAAAGAAAATGAAATTAATGCTTGATTCAGGATAGAATACTGCAACACTGAAAAGGGTTACTTTCTCCCTTCAAATAATTAAAGGACCTAGAATTGATTTTTCAAAAGTTGAAGGTCATGTGTTTAAGTACTTTTAATTAAAATCATTATCAGTCTTGCCCATGAAGACAAGGTTGTGACAGGTTTAGGTGGCTTGGTGAGGGGATGAGCATTAAAATCCACTTTCATTTAACTTCCCAATACAATATAATCTGGGACATCCAGTCATGTCATCTGCAGAAGAACCTATGCAGAAACAGTTTAATCTTTGCAATCTGCTGCTGCTTGCTTGAAATCAATGAGAAAACATAAAAGATACTAATAAACTTAGCATACAAAAATAAATAAAAATGCTGAAATTATTTCAATAGATGAATAATAACCATTGAGGGGTTTACCTCCTGGTGTCTAGAGCATATAATGGATTCTGTTAATTAATTACTGACCAACATTGATATTAAGGTATTGGTCATGTGACAGTAAGTTATGCAATCACTGAAAGTTCTTCAGATACTATAAAGAAAAATTATTGTCCATCACTAAATATTGTTCATGTAATCATTAGTATAGTTAAAATCTCCAGGTTTATCAAGTGATTTGCAATCATTTGTTAGATATACTAAACACAGTTATTCTCCTGTTTTCAATATGTGGTCATTTATAAAACTTATGAGAGGTCACTCAACAAAGTCATAGCAAACCTTTAACTTGAACTCATAAGATTTTACCTCTTGGTCTAAGATTTTCATTTTTTTTTTTAATTTTCTATTTGAATTTAAATTTGTCTTTAAAAAACAGACTTTTAGTCCTTAGAAAATGACCCTTCTTGATTTGCCAAGAGCTACTAATGCAAAAGTCTATTGGATATATTAAAAACTAATTATTTAAATTCAGTTTTTATTCCTCTCAGTAATATTTTTAGAATAATCAAGGTGATTAGAATTTCCAAGTAGAGACTCCATGATTATTTACTTTAGTATGAAATAATAAAAAGGACATTAGATTCAATAGTCTGATAATCATCCTGTGATGATGCAGTGTGACTTCTGCCCATTCATTAAACACAATTATCTCCTTTCTGAAATTGCAAAGCGGTAAAAATATCAACCATGACTGTCTTGAGGCATTGAAAAATAAAAAACAGATGTATAGTGGAGTATAAATATAAGGGATAACTCTTCATCCAATCTGTTTTTCTTTACTACTGTCTAAAACATTTGAGAGCAAAGAACACATCCAACATGCGCATGTATGTGTGTGTTTGTGTGTGTGTGTGTGCATACACATATTTAAGGCTATGTTTCTTTGGATGCAGAGGACAGTGTATTGCTATTTTATTCATGAGTTTCTTTCCCTGAAACTTAACCAAATGCCTTAAATTAGTACATTGATTTAACCATGCGTTTCCTTAGCACAGCCTAAAATACTATTCTTTTCTCAATCTGCCTTTCCATTACATTGTCCTACATGTCCCATTTGCTCTAGCCACTAAGTAGTTACTTGACCTTCACTTGAAGAGGCTCTATATTGTCATGATCCCTTGAACTTGCTCTCAGTATTCACTCTATCTTAAATATCTCATCTACCCGCTCCATAAATCTCACTTTTAAAGCATGGGCTCCTTGTCAAGTCTTTCTTGACCGCATGACACAGAATTAACTTCTCCATTTATTATACTTTCGTTGTATTTTCTGGGATTATCTATTCTAGCACTTAGCTAGCACTTTGTTTTCATTATGAGTTTATATCTCTATTTCCTCAGCCAGAATGAATATACTATGATAATTTATAAAAGTCCCAGAGCTAGTGCTTGCAATACAGCAGAGATGTAGTTAATATATTTTGAATGAATAATAACTGAATGAATTAGGTTCTCAGCCTTTGGAACTCCCTCGAGAGACAACATTAAATAGTAAAGAATGTCAGCTTCAAACTGGTATTATCTCAGTTCATATCCTGCCTCCATCACTTACTGCCTCATGGTTTCAAACTTATTAACCATTCTATATCCCTGTTGACATGATTATACAAAGGCCATAATGATAGACCTTAACTCACTGGGTCATTGTGAGGATAAAAAGCATAACTCATATAGGTATGTGGGATGACTAGACCACTTCCAGGTCTACAATATGTGCAAAAACAAGTGTTAACATGTATTATTAAGAATGCAAGAATGCTACTTAGTTTCCTATATTTAAAAAGCAATAGAGGTGATATAAATGATTTTGGTAGTGCCATACTGTTTCAAATATATTGACAACTTAAATATTCAGATTAGTTTTATATAGCTGAATTCTTCTATAATTATTGATATGTTTATTATATCATTGTCAATTCAGTCACTCAGTCATGTCTGACTCTTTGCGACCCCATGAACCGGAGCACACCAGGCCTCCCTGTCCATCACCAACTCCTAGAGTTTACTCAGACTCATGCCTATTGTGTTTGTGATGCCATCCAACCATCTCACCCTCTGTTGTCCCCTTTTTCTCCTGCCCTCAATCTTTCCCAGCATCAGGGGCTTTTCCGATGAGTCAGCTCTTCACATCAGGTTGCCAAATTATTGGAGTTTCAGCTTCAGCATCAGTCCTTCCAGTGAATATTCAGGACTGATCTTCTTTAGCATAGACTAATTGGATCTCCTTGCAGTCCAAGGGACTCCCAAGGATCTTCTCCAACACCACAGTTCAAAAGCATCAATTCTTCAGCACTCAGCTTTCTTTATAGTCCGACTCTCACATCCATACATGACTACTGGAAAACCATAGCCTTGATTAGACAGACCTTTGTTGGCAAAGTAATCTGCTTTGTAATATGCTGTCTAGGTTGGTCATAACTTTTCTTCCAAGGAGCAGCCGTCTTTTAATTTCATGGCTGCAGTCACCATCTGCAGTGATTTGGGAGCCCAAAGAAATAAAGCCTGCCACTGTTTCCATTGTTTCCCCATCTATTTGCCATGAAGTTATGGGACCGGATGCCATGATCTTAGTTTTCTGAATGTTGAGTTTTAAGCCAACTTTTTCACTCTCTTCTTTCACTTTCATCAAGAGGCTTTTTAGTTCTTCTTTATTTTCTTCCATAAAGGTAGTGTGATCTGCATATCTGAGGTTATTGATATTTCTCCAGGCAATCTTGATTCCAGCTTGTGCTTCATCCAACCCAGTGTTTCTCATGATGTACTCTGCATATAAGTTAAATAAGCAGGGTGACAATATACAGCCTTGACATACTCCTTTTCCTATTTGGAACCAGTCTTTGTTCCATGACCAGTTTTAACTGTTGCCTCCTGACCTGCATACAGATTTCTCAAGAGGCAAATCAGGTGGTCTGGTATTCCCATCTCTTTTCAGAGAGTGATGGGAATACAGTTATATCATTGTATCTGATCGTTATTATTTGCAGACTCTATATCTGCAAATTAACCTACATGCTAATGTGCCCCCAGATCAGTGCCCACAGTGTGTCTGCCGTCATCTGCAGACTTGCACGCTGCAACTGTGGGGATCAGTGAGAACTCTGTGTCTCCAGGAGCACATTTTCCCAGCTGAGGCTGAACAAGGAGATGCTCTGTCCTCTTGTTTAAGTTCTCATATTGTAACCAAGTGTCTCCTTTGTGGTCAAATAAATGCACTTTTTGGCATTTATTTATTGATTTGTTTTGGAAAGTCTGCTGGTTAAAATGGTCCCCATGTATAATGCTAAAGTGTTGTCTAGTGTCCCTAGGTGCATAAAGGCTCAGTGTGCCCTGGTTACAATGGTCCCCACGTATAATGCTAAGGTGTTGTCTAGTGTCCCTAAGTGTGTAAAGGCTCAGTGTGCCCTGGTTACAGTGGTCCCCACGTATAATGCTAAGGTGTTGTCTAGTGTCCCTAAGTGCGTAAAGGCTCAGTGTGCCCTAAGGAGAAGATACATGTATTAGATAAGCTTCGCTCAGCTGTGCACTGTTGTGCTCTAGGTTGTGGGTTCAGTGTTAATGCATCAATGATGGTATTAAATAAGGTGCCATCAAACAGGAGCATATATAAAACCAGGTTAGGTATTGAGGAGTTAGTGAAAATGTTCTTACCAAAGGCTCAGAAGGACCTGAACTCGTATTTTACCTAGGAGCAGTATTACAGTATTTTCAAATTCTGTGTCTGCAGTACCTGTACAGAAAATAACTATTGCGAATGATGAGAACTGATTCTAGTTGGCATGTTCTTTGAATTTTTTTTTTAAAGCTGAGCAAATAGCTGTGACTTTAGGTGACTTTTTAAAATCCTTTTACAGAAACGGAATCATTTGTAGAGAGCTAGCTAATTTGTAACAGATCTGAAAGAAAGAGCTCAAGCTCCCGTATCACTGGAGCACACCGTTGTGGCTCTGCTCGGCCCACATAACTGAGATGTCAGAGTGGTCCTGGGATGGAGGATCAAGGGTTCAGAAATCCATTCCTTAGCACTAAATTTAGTTAGTTAGTCATTAGTTGCTCAGCCATGTCCGATTCTTTGCAACCCCATGGACTATAATCCACTAGGCTCCTAACTCCATGGAATTTCTCAGGCAAGAATCCTGGAGTGGGTTGCCATTTCCTCCTCCAGGGGATCTTCCCAACTCAGGGATTTTTGCCTCTGACAATCATTTATTTTTTGATTGGTCTCAAAGAACAATTTTGTGTGTTTGTTTTTTAAATTAATTTAAAATTTCATCAAATTATTACATATGTATTATTTTAGGTTAAATTATATCAATGAGGCTTATAACAAAGACCACGAGATTCTTCCCTACCTGTCTCCAGACTGTTCTCATTCCTTCCGTCTCCCATATCCATCACTTTTAGCTGTTATTTCTTCTGGCACGTACCTTTATGTTTCTCATTAATGTGCCTTTAATGCCCCTTAATTCCCTAATTTTAATTCACCAGTGTTACAGATCATTGACTGCATTATTGTTATGTCAGGATTCAGCGCACGTACACCCCCATTTCCCTTCCCCATGTTTCTTCCTTTTCCCTTCCTTCTGTCCTTCCTCGTTTTCCTTCTATTCCTTCTTCCTTGGATGAATCGTAACTAAAACTGAAGTGCAGAAGTCCTCAATGTTCAGTCCCATGATTTTATTAATTTGTTAGGGCTGTCCTAACAGATTCCACAGACTAAGTGGCTTAAATCACAGGTGTTTATTCTCTCACGGTTCTGAAGGCCAGAAGTCCAAGACCAAGATTTATTCTAGACTTGTTTCTGCTGAGTCCTCTCTCCTTAACTTGTAGATGGGTGACTTCCTCCAGGGTCATCACATGATCTTCCTCAGCGTGTATCTGTGTTCTAATCCTTTCTTGTAATGACACCAGTCATGTTGGATCAGGGCCTGCACTAATGGCTTCATCGAACTGTAATGACCTATTTTAAAGCCCTATTCTAAATAACGTTCTGAGGTATTGGGGATGAGGGTATTAGGATATGACTTGGGGTCTCTGGAGGGTGAGTTAGGAGGAGTTCAAAATTTAGCCCTTAACAATGTGTTTTGACAATTGTATTCACCCATATAACAAACTTAACCTATGATGCAGTTTTGTTACCCCAAGAAGTTTCCTTGTACCCATATCCAACCAGTTTTCCAGTGCAATTGCCATAGATAACTGCTTCTCTGATACGCATTACTGTAGACTACATGTTCTGGAACTACATATCAGTGGAGTTATACAGTGTGTACTCTTTTGACTCGTGTCCTTTAAAACCCAGGCTTGCTGTTTTCCTCACTACCTTCCTGAGAATTCCATATTTCTCTTTCTGTTTTGGATTCTCCATTAGTGGGATTTCAGATCTTTTCCTTTCTTAGTTGGCCTCTCATTTTTCTGGAGCATACCTTCATTAGCTTCCTGGTTAAGGGTACACTGGTGGATGTCTTGGAAGCCATTCCTATCTGAAATATCCCTATACTTACACTAGTATGTGTTCATACATTTGTGTTATATTTTCCTCTCACATAATAGTTTATTTGACTAGACATGAAATTCTAGGTTTAAAAGTTCTTTTCAATCTTAAAATGTTTTTGGTTTGTTTGTTTTTGAGAAATCTGATGCTATTCATACTCCTGATTGTAATTTACATACCCTTTTTTCTTTTGTTTTCCATCCATTCTGGAAGATTTTGGATCCTCCCTTCCCCATGATTCTGTAATGTTTCATATAATATGATTCTTTTAATTTATTAATGTGATTCTTTTCATCTATTATGTTAGACATTCCATAATCCCTCTCAGAATGAGGTCTCAATCGTCTAGTTCTGCAAAGTTTTTATTGAAAGTAGGATTTTAAAATATTTAAAATATTTATTGTCATTTTTGTGGCGTTTGCAGTGGAGAGATGGTAATGTATGTAATCAATCAAATGAATTGTGTAAATTGTGTAATCAATCAAATCAGATACACAGTTATAAAAATGGATTTAACTTGGTGCTGAGAGATAATCTCTAACACTTCTTGCATTTCTGCCTTATTTGCACTTAGGTTTGGGTCAGTTCTTTGACCCTATCTTGTTGTTCTTCCTTTCTCTAATGATTTAACTTACATCTGTTGTTTTACAGAGTATCAAAGTAAGCTGGCTGCCTCCTCCATCAGGAACACAAAATGGATTTATTACCGGTTATAAAATTCGACACAGAAAGACAACCCGCAGGGGTGAGATGGAGACCCTGGAGCCAAATAACCTCTGGTACCTGTTCACAGGTCAGTGTCCGCATGCTGTGGTCTTAGAAGGGTTTGATGAATCAAATGCTTCGGCAATAAAGTATACTCTCACTTCAAAGGAACATTCATTTTTCTCCTGGTAGGTGGCATGTACTGGTCTGAACAAGAATAACTTTATATTTTTAACTTGATGCCCTGTAATGCTTTCACGACATGTTTTGCTTCTGTATCACCATTTTAATAAATGTATCATTGAATTTTTATCCATATTAGTACTGCTATTTCAATAATTTCTGTCATCAAATAACATTTAAATGTTTAATAACTTTTAAATTCACATGGTTCCAAGTTTAAGTCATTTTGAGCCTTCTCTGCCAAACTCCAGGAGTGGGAATGAGGCTGGAAAATGGAGAGAGGATTGGTTTGGGAAATAAAGAGAACAATTATTCTACTTTCCATAAATATAAAAGTAAATTCACTTCTGTAGCAATATTGGTAGAATTCACGGTGCGTTAAAATTCTCCCTGAAAACTGGACCCAATTACCATGTAGTATTAAGATAATTTATATATATGGTGACTAATCATATATTTCCTTTAACTGTTGGAACCATTAATATGTGTCAGTCCAATTCCTGGAAAACAGAGACTAAGGCAGGCTTTCCAGTTAATGCTTTTAAGGTACAAGCCCAGAAAAGCAAGAATGAAGGAACAAAAGAAGTGAACCAGGGAGGAAAATAAATCAACTGATGACTTCTTGAACTGGCCACAAGCTAGAACCAACCTAGAGCCAGCTTGTTCTTGCGGGCGGTTGGGGATGGGGGACGGGGTAGGAGAGGCGAGGTTTCAGAAGCTGACTGAACTAAGTGTGGATGGCTGGGTAGGAAGTATGAGCCGTTTCTCTCTTGTCTGTCACTGTTCAGAGTAAGCCCACAGCAGGTTGTTAACTATTCTGTACCTCCTGACAGTCCCCTGGGAAGCCAACACTTCGGGTAAATGCACAGGTGTGGAATTCTCTCCTTGTCCATCAGCACTCTTTATGGGGATGCCTTGATCTGGCAGCAACACTTAAGGCTTTATAGTACCAAAGAGAACGTGAACAAAGGGTTTGGGAAGCAAAGCAGATAGCAGTGGCAGAAATCGGTGGATCAAATTAAACGTGTGTGTCGTGGCACATAAACTTGATTCATGACACCAGGCAAATTAAGGCTCATAACTTAACAGAAAACAAACATTCATCACAGATGAGAAGTAATTCCTTATTTATTTCTTTCTTGATATAGAGTTCTCAGTAAATTTCTATCTGAAATCATAAAACACACACACAATTTAAGCTACTTGCTCAGCCTACAGTATGAGACTTGATAGAAACTTAGTTTCCCCTTAAGTTTGTGCCTTTTATGCCTATAAAATGGTAATGTGATGGTGAGCATGCTTCCAAACCAGATTGTCAAAAATTACGTGACTTGCTTTGTGTCTGGACAAAAATCTCCTAAGTGGAAGGTATGACACTCTGTTGGAAGGTTAGAAATGACACACATACACTGTTGATACCACCTAAAAATAGACAACTAATGAGGACTTTCTGCAAGCACAGGGAACTCTACTCAGTGCTCTGTGGTGTCCTGAATAGGAAGAAGTCCCAAAAGGAAGGGCATGTATGTATAGCCAATTTACTTTGCTTTCCCATGGAAACTAACACAACATTGTAAATCAACTCTACTCCAATAAAAACTATTTTAAAAAGGAAAACAAACACTATGTCATTTTAAAAGCTTAAAGAAACCCAAGATGCTGTCTCTTTACCTGATAAAATAAGTAGAAGGTAAAAACAACTGAAATGAGGCATATGTTCTCAATGGAATATTTGGTACAACATGGACATAGTTTACTTTAAAGGAAATCACCAAAATTAAAAAATCTTGCTGAAAAAATTTTTAGTGTAATTTCTATAGATACAGGAATTTCAAGCCCAGAAGCATTTTTAATCATTGATTTTCCTTCTCCAATGAAAAACATTAAAAATATAAAATAAACTTCTTTTTTAAATAAAATTATTCATTAAAATATGCACAGTCGAGTGGAAAAACTAAGAAATGGACATTCAATTTACAGAACTATAAATGGCCAACAAGCCTAATAAAATGTTTTATCTCATTAGTAAGGAAATGCAAATTAAAAGAAAAATGAGTTAGCATTCTCCTTTAAAGTAATAAAGATAAAAATGAATGATGATAAGTTGTTTTGTAAAGCATATGAGAAAGATGAACTCTTATATACCACTTGTGGGGCAGAAAGATTCTAGAATCTTTCCAGAAAGCAAAATTGAGACTTGTGTTATACACAAGCGTGCATGTGTGTATGTAGCTGTGAATATATGATTCAGGTTTCCAACTTCTAGGAGTTTATTCCCATTCTGCAAACATATTTTTTTGGAAAGTTTTAAACTGAAAACATGTTCATTGCATAAGAAAAAAAGGCCCTAAGTATCTAACTATAGGCAGTTACCTAGAAAATTCAGACACAATCATATCACGGAATGCTGTATATCTATTGCAAATATTGAAATGCAAACACATTAAATTAAATGTTAAATATTTAAAAAGTATGAAGTGAATAGCTCAGTTTTAAATCAATATTAAGCAAGAGTCCATATTTATCAACCAAAAAACTTCTTAA
Organism: Antilocapra americana; assembly: GCA_007570785.1. NCBI lineage: Eukaryota > Metazoa > Chordata > Mammalia > Artiodactyla > Antilocapridae > Antilocapra > Antilocapra americana. Next base: position 8,489,031 of record ML661903.1, on the reverse strand, counting down.
GAAAATATTTATAATAACATATTCTAAATACCAAAATATTAATAGTGATTATTGCTTAACTGTGTAACAATGAAATATGTATTTTTAACCATGTATGTAAAATGAAAAGCTAATAAAATATCAAGACTCTAATGTCATCATACTTGATTACCGAATTGAAGATTTCATACCGCTGACTAACTCTGCCCATTGGAAAACTAAGAAGGGGCTAGTCAAGAAAATATAGGAAGAGTAGTAACCATGTGGCCAAAAGACCTTACTGATACGAATTGTTTAGTATTTATGTTTTTTTTGCCAAATGGGATATAGCATATTCAGCTCAATATTATCAAGTCAAGGTTCTGAATCTCTAAATATACAAACATTTACAATTTTTCTCTCAATGAAAAGTAAAACCAAGAAGATCACTGTATAGAATAGCAAGTATTAGACTTTTCCTTATCAAAGATGCTGTATTAGTCCTAGAGGGTCATAACAAGTTACCCCAAGCGTAGTGGCTGGAAACAACATAATTTTTCTCTTTTTTTTAAGTTCAGGAGAAACTAGAAATCCAAAATCAAGGTTTCTGTAGAGGTTATTCCTTCTGGAAGCTCTGCGGGTAAATCTCTCATGTTTGTCTCCTAACCTCTGGTGGGTGCTGGGAGCCCTTGATATTCCTCAGCTTGGAGATACATCTCTCAGAAATCTGCCTCCCTCTTTGCATCACTTCCTCTATGTGTCTGCATGTCCTCTCTTCTAATAAGAACACCTTCATTGGTTATTGACTCTGTAGTAATCCAGGATGATTCCAGCTCAAGATCTTAAATAAATCTGTTAAGACCACGTTTCCAAGTAAAGATCTATTTGGGTGTTCCAAGTATACAGTATTTTACTCATTACAGACTCTTGTTATTAGTTTTCCTCTCGAGGATAATCATTTTGAATTATACCCTCTAATAAATCTTTGTCCCAAAATAATTCAGTCCTACATCTTTATTCATCTAAAATATATGTAGCAATTAGCATTTCTCATCAGCATAGGATAACCCATCTTCACTCTGGCTTAATATCATTCCAGTCAAAAGCAAAGCAACAGGATGAATTCATTAGCTTGTTATTGAAATGCCCCTTCCCATCTTTATAGATCCATAGGAATCTGGACTCCAAACTTGCAACTTTTATTCAAAATGTTCCTTCTTCATTTTAATTGTTATAAAATGAATTTGAGGATGCAGACATCATCTGAACAGTTATATTTATAACTGTGCGTGATATTTATTGCAAAAAAGTCACACAGTCTTCATTTTTTATTTGAGATGAGGAATAGAAAGATCCAGAGGATAGCCTCATATTCTTTAGCGTTAAAAACAAGTTTTGCAAAGCCTTGGTCTTCCTCTCCTCTGTTCTGTGTCCTGGCTTCAGTAATGCGTGTTGCATTCCTAGAAATTGTGGGAATGTCTTTAATGCTACAAAACATCAAGGAATCAGGAAGTACTCCACACTGGTAGATTGGCTGTGGTTTTGACTTGTCCCCAGGATATATTTTATAACTTATGCACTGTGTAGTAAGAGGAAGTAATTGATTTTCTATATAAATCTTCAGCACTTTAACAGAATTTGCCCCCATGTTTTCAGTACCGTTAAAACACGAATAGATTGATTTGGCTGTTAGAAAATTGATAATGTCAGAGTGCTTCCTTCGGATGATATAAATATTCAGGTGTAGAGACTCAAATATTGGTTTTCGCCATGTTGTATTTGTTAGACAGGTGTTTTGTTGTGTGTGCCTTTTACTAGGATAGTGAGATATCTGCAGTTACAAAGTAATTCAGTTATAACAAGGATTTTAAATCCCTTCTATCAGTTTTATGGTGGGAACCCAAGTCAACTAAATTCTAAAGTACTGTTTGTTTTTAATTTTTGAGTGCTCTTCAGAGAAGGTTATTTGAAATTGAATATAAGAGTTTTCTCATGCTTCATGGCCAACATAAGGAGAAACATAGTGGTAAGCATGGATTGGTATTTTGTGGACTGAAAAACTGAAACAATAGCACAGCAATTTTATAACAAGGTTAGCATTAGGGAAATAAAGGGAAATTATATTCTTGGAATAATACATCATCTCTTGACCATAAATGCTAAGAAAGTAGAACTAGAACTGAGTAATTAATGGATTGAAGGCATTTATTATTGGAGATAGAAACAAGCAGAAGACAATCTGCTTTCAGCAGAGGACAATTTGCTTTAAACAATATCCTTTTTACAACTAAGAAAAGCATTGTTACCTATATCATTCTTTTAGAATAAAGTTATACTTAGAAGCAGGGCTTCCCAGGTGGTGCTAGCAGTAAAGAACCTGCCTGCTAAAGCAGGAGAGATAAGAGACTTGGGTCCAATCCCTGGGTGGGGAAGATCCCCTGGAGGAGGGCATGGCAACCCACTCCAGTATTCTTGCAGGGAGAATCCCATGGACAGAGGAGCCTGGCGGGCTACAGTCCATAGGGTCTCAAAGAGTCAGAAATGACTGAAGCGACTTAGCACTGCACACATACTTAGAAGCAGCTAGGAAGTTGTGTACACACGTGTGCATGCACACACACACACACATACCCCACCTACCCACCCATCCCAGGTCAAGCACTCCTATGATCCGCTGCAAAAGCCATGGGCACATGCAGTAAGCCATGTTCCTTAATGCCTTCCTGAAACAAGAAAGCAAGTTTTTCTTTTCCTTTCCTGCTACCCAGCTAAAGTCAGTGGGCATGCACAAACCGCACAGGTATGCACAGCCCTTGACACTTGGCCCTGCCAGGTAATGGGGCTTGTGTTCCTGCATTCCAAGAGACCATGATAACTGGAAAAGATAGTGTTTACCAGAACACCACGCCCAGGGCACTACACACAGAGCAGACTGATACACAGTCCCAGTCCTCCTGTGAAAAAGGCCTGTTTACTTAGATAGGGCTCGCTAGGTGGGGATGGTGGTAAAGACTCAGCCTGCCATTGTAGGAGCCACAAGAGACATGGGTTAGATTGAACTATAGGTCCCTGACAGACAGAACAGAACAGACACAATTCATCTCGTCCACCATTAGCTAAAGGTACAGATTCCAGCTAGATCACAGATGCTCTGAGTCCTAGCTACGTGCTCCTTGAACTATCCAGTGCTCTTGTATTTAGCTCACTTTTATTGTGAGTGAATCTGGCTGTTGTATGAATCTGTAAATGATCTTTCATATTAAAAACAGTTTTAACATTTATAGCCGTTACAACAGCAATAGCAAATTTGACAACTGCTCCTATGCTGAAAACAATATGAAGGCGCCTCAAAAAATCAAGAACAAATCTGCAGGGAACCACTAATCCCACTTCTGAGTACATATCCAAAAGAACTGAAGTCAGGATCTCAAAGACAGAGCTGCATTCTCATATTCATTACAACAGTATTCACACAACCCAAATTTCCATTGACAAATGAGCAAAGAAATTGTGGTATATACATACAGTGGAATATTATTCAGCTTTATCACAGAAAAGAAAAAGTACCCTGCCTTTTGCAACAACATGGGTGGACTGGGAGATGTTATGCTAAGTGAAATGTCAGTCCCAGAAGGGTAAATACCATGTGATTCCACATATATGACATATCTAAAATAGTCAAAGTCATGGAAATAGAATAGAATGGTGGTTTCCAGGGGAGAGGGGGAGGGGAAAATGGAGAGTCACTCAATGGGTACAAAATTAAGGTTATGCAATATGAATAAGTTTCAGAGACCTGCTGTACAACATCACAACTATAATTAAGAATACTGTATTGTGCACTTAAAAAATTGTTTAGAAGGCGTCTCATGCCAAGTATTCTTACAATTAAAAAAAGAGCAAAGGGAAAAAAGGGGTCTTTTGGAAGTGATATATAGGTTTATTACCTTATTTGTAGTGGTATCATAGTTTATGCATAGGTCTAAATTCGTTAAAATGTATACATTAACCATGCACAGCTATTGGTATATTAAGTATATCTCAGTATAGCTAAAAAAAAATCCATGATAAGAAAATAAAGCTTTGTCTGTTTTAAAATGTAATCTTTATAATAATTTTTTATTCATAGACTCTGTTTTATTGATGAGAAATCTTAGGCAAAGAAAGAGGGCTAGTAAGTTTTTTAGGTCATGCAGTTAGTAAGTGGTAAAGCAAAAATTTGAATCTAATTCTGCCTAAACTGAGCACCTGTATTCTTAACTCTTAAACTATTGGTAATATATTGTTGACCATAGACAATGACTGTGTGGTTGTGTGAGTATGTAAAGGAACAGTGAAATAACTCAGAGATGGAAAGAGATATATACTGAATAATACAAATTGAAAACTGTCTTGGCAGCTACAGGAATTGAGTAACTTTAGAAGAGATTAAGTCAATACTTTCCTACCTATTTAGGTTTAAAATCCTACTTAATGCTTTCATTAGTCCAACACAGAAAACACATCTCAGATAAAACTTCAAGAAATATACACAGAAAATAGCTTTTGCTTACAGATTGGTTTCCTTCTTTCCCTTCTCCAATGAATGAATGAATGAATGAATGAATGAATCCATCTATCCATCCACCAGTGGAGTGTTTCAAGTGAGAAAATAATTTGCAAATATTAGGTATCTTTATGTCTATCAAATGCCTAATTTTATAAATTATTTGTGAAAGCAGTTTTGCCGTTGATTCTCAAAAGAACACTCTAAGATAGAAATGGATTCATGTCAGTGTATGGCAAAACCAACACAATAATGCAAAGAAAAAGTCTTTCCTGAATTTGTTACAATAAAAAAAAAAGAAATGCAGGTTTTATTACCTAATAACTATATATGAGAAAGAGAGATTAAAAGAGACCCAGGTTCAGTCCCTGTGTTGGCAAGATCTCCTGCAGAAGGAAATGACAACCCTCTCTGGTCTTCTTGCCTGGAGAATTCCATGGACAGAGGAGCCTGGCGAGCTACAGTCCGTGGGGTCTCAAAGGGTCAGATACAACTCAGCAGCTAACATACATACACATAGCCCATCGAAAACTTGTCTGGCCAAGTACCCCTCACAACCAAGAAGCAGGGACATTTGCAGGCTAGAATTCTGGGGAATGTCCTGAGTGACTCTGAAAAGCAAACTTTTCTGGTTCTGCCTATTGCTGCGTACTTCACTTACCTAATCTAGAAGAGAGTCATGGGTTTAATTCTGCTGATAAAGATCTGGTACTGGAGGCACTGAATTTAGGATCAAAAGACTTGGGTAAAGATATCTTGAAAGTGGAATTTAACTTTTTATTAATCCCACTGTGTAAAACTCAAATTTGTCTGTAGGTAATACTACAGTAAAGCAGATTCAGTGTAATCTAAAGAATAATTTTATTTAACCAGCAAAACTGTTGGAGTGGATTCCCTCCCTTGGTGAATTTCTTATTCCAGAAATATCCCTGCTTTATTTACAGAATCACTTAGTTGGATGAACAGTATTAGATGGGCTGTTTGACTAAGCATTACAATCTCCTTTAATAATGGGATGTTGTATATATCTTTAAATGTTTTCTTTACTAGAATTTCTAGGTGTTATTAGTGAGATTTCATAGCAATATTCTAGAATAAAATGCAAAATTTTTAAAAGTTAAGCTAAAGTATAGTTTTACAGGAAAAGCTGGCAGGATTTTTAGGGTCATCTGGGTACTATTCTGTACAGAGGGTTAAAACTTCACTACCGATATCATACAAAGATATGAAAAGCTACTTTACTGTGTTTGGTTAGAATGCATATTCTGACAGGTAGCTGGGTGGAGGGGGCGGGGGGTAGGTGCCGGATGAGGCTCCACTGGGGAAACAATGGATGGTCTCTTAACTGCCTTTTAATAGTTACTTCAAATTATTATTCAGGCTATTAGTCAGCTTTTATTTTACTCAAAACTGAATTAATGATACTGACAGAGCCTAAACTCAAACTATGTAAATTGAATTTTGGCAAAATTATAAAGAGAAATTTGTGTATCTGCTTTATAGTAGATATTTTAATTAAGTTATATTAACATCACTTGTTATAAAGTGAAATGAATGGGACAGGATATAGGGCATTCAGAAAGATTTCCATTTATGTGTCAAAATGTTGCATGTGAGAAGTTGATGTGTTAGCCAAGGTATGTTGACCAGAGAAACAGAATCAGTGGAGATCTATACTAGGAGATTTATTGCAAGAAATTGACTTAATTGATCATGATGGTCGGCTGGACAATTCCAAAATCAGAAGAGGCAGCTGGAACTCTCAAGCTGAAGTTGCTTCCTACAGGTGAAATTTCTTTTTCAAGAAAGGCTCAATATGCTCTTAAGATCCTTCACCTGATTAAATCTGGCCCACCAAATTATCTGGATACTATCCCGTATATAAAATCAATGGACTATGGACTTTAGTCATATCTACAAAAATACCTTCCCAGCAGCAATGTGTTTGATTGAGGGGACTTTAGCCTTACTCCAGTTTACATAGAAAACTGACCATCAAAGATGGTATTTCACATCAGTCATTGCAGATAGTATTGACATAATTGTCCATCCATTTCAAAAAAAAAAAAAGAAGTCAAATTTCTCCTTAGTACAAAAAAGTATATTCTTGATGAAATTAAACTGTTTCAGGTGAGACAACCATGAAAATCATGAGCTGCCATGATTAGGTAAGCATTTCTTCCCAGAATTCTCTTCCTGTGAGCTTTTTGATTGCCCAGACAGCTCTGGAATCCTTCTGCTCCAGGAATCAACAGCAGTACCCAAGAAAGGGTGCAGAATGTTAACAAATATCAGATTGATGCCATGCTGATTAAGGGACAGGTCAGAGTGAGCACAAGCCTACCTAAAGCAGCACAAAGCTTTTATGCTCAAAAGCACCCATGCACCACCTTGCTGATGGTGCTGGGTACTGTATTGTAACCTAATTCTTCCCTTAGTGCTAAGCCTTGCTTTAGTGGATCTTTCAATAGTTGTTTCATGTTTGTGACTTCCATGAGTCAGGCATTGTAGTGAGTCTATGGATGCACAGTTAAAGCACTCATAATAAGAGAAACAACAATGCCAACACTATTCTCAACCCATGCCTTCCAATTTATTTTCTAAAATAAGAAGCATCTTAAGTGGCCAGTATTATGTGTGGGTGAGTTTATCAAATTGCCTTCTCCAAAAGTCCTAGTTATTGAAGATCTCTACCTTCAACTGTAACAAATTCATTCTAACCATCGCTTAAAAGCCATCTATTAGTAGCAAGTTAGAATTCGCCTCAGTATCAAGAATTATTCGTCTTTCTGTACAAAAATATACAAATACATAATGTTGTACTTAATAGAAGCATCATTTCTCTAAGAGGCTATTTTATTTGTGATTTTTCCTTAGCTCCAAATGTTGGTGCCATTTCAAATTAATGGGGAAAAGGAGAGAGATTTTAATTGTAATCAGTGCTGTTCAACTCCTTAAGGTTTAAGAACTTGTTGGTTTACACTGAGTCCTCAGTGTCTCGGAAAAGTCATATTTGACAGGCATTATTTGTTTTATAATAATATGTCATGTTGAGGAGCTATGTTGAAATTCATAAAAGGAAAGTTATTCACATTAAAAATTGACTCGTGGACTCTGTGGATGAGGGAAAGGGTGGGATGATATGGGAGAATGGCATTGAAATATGTTAATTATCATATGTCTAATCAATCGCCAGCCCAGGATTGATGCTCGGGGCTGGTGCAACGAGATTTCCCCGGGGGAGGGAGGAGGGAGGGGGGTTCTGGAGGGGGAGCATATGTAAACCCATGGTGATATCATGTCATTGTATGGCAAAACTAATAAAAAAAAAAACATATGGGGTTAAAAAAAAATTTATACATATCACACTCAGTCATGAGGCACAGGGCTTCTCTTACTACCTGTATTCTCTGTGTACCAGAAAATCAGCTCGGAGGTCATCACTGAGTACTACAATCCTTGTCCAAGTTATCATAGAGAGATTTTCTTTACGCTGTAGTATGGAACCTAATGCAAAATAAATATACCTTGCGAGGTTTTCGAGAGACGAAAACCTAGTATTTTCAGCTGAAGTACAGTGGCTTTGGAGTTCTCTTTCTTTGCCCATAGGAATCACTGACCTTGAATGAATGATGGAGCATAAATTTTTAGATTGACTGTTCTTGATTTATAGGCAGGCCTCTTCTGGACTGTGAGGAAAAATGATCCTTGCTATTTTTGATTATTTCTTCATCGTTCATATTTTATATTCTGCATCTGCCCCGAGGCTATTTTCAAGGATATATATTTTTGTAAACTGGGAAAAATAAATGAGAATATATGAAAAATAATTTGATTTCTTGCTGTAATCTTCCAACCCTTTTGGCCAAAATAATTGTAATGACCACAACAATCACAGAAAATGTAAAGCATATTTATAGTATTGTTGAAATTTTGCTAAAACTTTTAAAACTTACTAAAACTACTTGTTATTCAGTAACTTTTTTTTTTCCCCTTCTGTGGAAAATTCTTTCACAGGACTGGAGAAAGGAAGTCAGTACAGTTTCCAGGTGTCAGCCATGACAGTCAATGGCACTGGCCCACCGTCCAGCTGGTTCACAGCAGAGACTCCGGAGAATGACCTTGATGGTAAGACCTGTCCCCATCACTGTCACTCTGATATCTGTTTTGTTTGTTACTTCAGCTTCAAAGAATACCTCTAAAAAATTGATGAACTTCCACATTAGGGATGTTTCTTCTTCCTGTATCTGCAGATGCAAAACAAAATACATCAAGAAACCCTGAATGAATATAGAGTCTTCAGCAATGCTATAAATATAAATTAATTATAGTCTTCTTAACAAATCACTTTTTTTCAAAAAATTTGAAATAACCTTTATTCTATTTATTTTATTTAAAGTAATTGATCTTAACCATGTACTTCAGAGGAATGACTGTAATTTCTGATAATAAGCATAAAATGTAATTATTTTCCATACTTCTCTGACTCTCTTAAGATGCTTCTGCAAATAGCAATATGTATTTTTGACTAGCTTACGATATGATCATTAATGTTTGGCAGTTTTTTTACAAAAAGGACAGTCTGCCCTATTTTCTTAATTGATAGTTATCTGAAATACTTGTGGATGAGATATTGAGGTTCGTATAAAATTACATATCAATGCATTCAATATAACAAAATCTTAAAAATTATCAGATCAGAAGTGTTTCTTGAAATAAAAAGCATCATGACTAAATGTGAAAATAAAATTCAAGAGAAAGGGGTAATGCAAGCAATGGAAAAAGTAAGTAGTAAACAAAAATATAAATAATAAAACAGGAATATACTCTAGAGAATTACAGTTACTGATAAATTAAGTAGAAATTTATAAAAAAAAAAAATGAAAGATACTTGAAAAAAAAGTAAGTTAAAGTCAGTAGACTTAAAACTAGGTGATCCAAACTAGGACCACGAAAAAATTGGCTCAAAGAATAAACACATGCGTATTGAAAACATGATGGCTACCTAACTAATTGAAAATGGAATTCACGTACTTCTTCAGTGACAGGCCTGAAAATATTCAGGTTAGTGGAAACTGGCAATTCTCTGTCTCTCTCTTTTCATCTCATTTTTCTCTCTCCCTCTCTCCTCTCTATCACCATTTCTCAAATCTGTTCTCCCTTTCTCTTCCTTAGGCTCCTCCTAATTTTCTTCCTTCTTGACCTTTCCTTTCTTCCCTTTCTAAATAACTCACTGCCATCCAGTTGTTTTAATATAGTCAGAGTCTGGGTTTTACAACATGGCTATACTGGCAGTAAAGCAACCAACAGATACTATTTCCACAATACCGACAATCACTGCTGTGTAATAGCACATTAATGCAAAGAATATTTATTTTATAGAAAATTTTCCTAACGTCAAGCTTTGTACTGAGCTCTGAGGATATAATGATAAATAAGAAAGATATGATTATTTTCCTTGTGTAGCTTAGAAAGACAAACATTCTAAATGAAATCATAGGGAATCACCATTGTTATAGTACAAATCTGGTTGAATATTGGCAGTATGCTATAATTCAACTTAGGATGGATGGCTAAATAAAAAGATAGTTAGGCGGATATAGAAAAGATTTGTATTTAAAATTGAGACCTGAAGCATCAACAAGAATTATCACTGCAAAGCATACATCAGAAACTGAGAAGGAGAAGTCGAAGGCAAAGCAAATGCAAGTTTGAAGTCAACATAGGTCATGGTGCTGCTATTAGGGTCTGAAATAAAGACCATCAAGGCTGAAACACAGAGATGGCATGCAATTACTTTTGCAAGACAGGCAGATTCTACGTTTGGCAAGACCAAAATAAGGACTTGAACTTTATCCTAAAAATATCATTAAAGCTATAACCTGCTTTATCCTATGCAAGCCAATTTTTTAAAGATACCACCAATTATGTTTGCATTTTAAAGAGAATACCCTGTTTAAAACCCAAAAAGTGTATTAGAAGTAGACCCTGATGCTGGGAAAGATTGAAGGCTGGAGGAGAAGGGGACAACAGAGGATGAGATGGTTGGATGGCATCACTGACTCAATGACCATGAGTTTGAGTAAACTCCGGGAGTTGGTGATGGACAGGGAGGCCTGGCGTGCTGCAGTCCATGGGGTCGCAAAGAGTCAGACACGACTGAGAGACTGAACTGAAACATGGGCCTACTCGGGACTACTCTACAGTAAAGTAACTTGAGCCTTAGAAAATAAATATTATATAACTTGTCTTAGATAAATGAAGACATCACAGAGCTACATCAAGTCACACTTTGCAGAACATATACCCTTCAGTAATGGATTAGGGAAAGTTAAATCACGTGTTCATTCAGCATCTATTTTGTCTTGAAAGTTTTTCTATACCAGGCATTATTTTCAATTGTAGGGGCAAAACAATAAACAAAGTCACTACTCTCAAAGAGTATAAATTTTATCAAGGTAGAAATGGCAGTGAAAAATGATGTGAAAAAAAGGAAGTATGGCAGAAGGTATAACAAATGATGAGGGAGTACTCTTTTATCTAGGGATTTGAGAAGATCTCACAGACTAGGCAATACGTGAGCACAGATCTCGAGAAAGTGAGGGAGAGAGCCATGCAAATAGTTCAGACAAGAGCCCCTGGTGCAGAAGGAACAGCGAGCATAGACATCCAGGGACTGGAGCCCTGTTGGTGTCTGAAGTATGACAAGGAGGTCAGGAGAGCTGGGCCCAAAGTCCCGAGAACAGGATCAGTCTCATGTAAACCATACAAGGATGGCTCAGATATGCTATAGCAGTTCTTCATTTCTGTATTTTACTTGAGAAATTACTTTTGACCATTATATACTGTGTTTCATACTCTCTTCTCTCCATTGTAGTGTATATTATTATCTTTCTTTTTAAAGAGTAACTTAAGCTAAGAAAATTCAACTCACTTGATATCACTCTGCTGATAATTGTGGAGCTGACACTCAAGACCAGGTTGGGTGAGTCAATGCCCAGTCCAGCTTATCAAAGCTAAGTGTCCATGAATCCTGTAGAACTGACCCAGTGACGATAAAAATAGTGATTCAAGGCAAAAGATTATAAGAAATGAGGTCATATCATTTACCCAAACTTAAGGGTCTATGTCTTTTACTGGAAGGAGTGAAAATAAATGAAGTGGAGGTGCTGAAGTTCCCATAAACTACCCGGGATGAATGGGATGCTCCAATGACTTATGTGCCCCTACTCCTTGCTCTGAATGACTCACATTGTAAGAAGAACCAAATGTAAAATCACAGCTCCTGGGATGGCACAAAAGACTCCATCTCATACATCTCTTTTTTAAAATTTATCTTTATTTATTTATTTAATTTCACATTTGGCTGTGCTGCTTCTTCACTGCTCTGTGAGGGCTTTCTCGAGTTGCAGTGGGCAGGCTTCTCATTGCAGTGGCCTCTCTCGTTGGACAGCACAGGCTCTAGGGTTCCCGGGCTTTGGTAGTTGAATCACGTGGGTTCACTAGTTGTGGCACGTGGGCTTCGTTGTCCTGCAGCATGTGGGATCTTCCTGGGCAAAGGATCAAACTGGTGTCCCCTGAATTCTGAAAGGGTGAATTCTTAATCACTGCACCACCAGGGAAGCCAATTTCACACATCTATGCTAATCAAGGACCTCTCTGCAGAGCTCATGTATAGAGTCTTACTAAATGCTATTTCTTTGGATGTTTGAACTGTACCATGTTTTTAGCTTAATAGTATCTCCTGCATGCAGCATTTCTCCCTATGTTTCTCCTTATTTGAGTACTGATTCAGTAACTATGGTGTGCTAAGTAATGGGCAGTACAAATGTGAAAAACAGGAATAAGTCTCTTGAGACTTCATAAGAACAAAGAGTACTTAAACTAGAAACTTCAGGCAAAGGGGAGTGACAGCTAGGATTATAGGGAAGTGTGTGTAGGACAGAATAGTAAACATTTCTCAAAAAGTATGGCTTAAGAAAAAGCATGCCTATCATTATTAGTTCAGAATTCATCCTCTTTATTCCTTTACCAACCAGTTATCTTAACACATTTCAACACATTTCATCTATTGCCTCTTCACTCATTCTTTTCACATCTTCATTGGGTTAGAATTGTTTAGACCTTTGGATTAAAATTGTTTTGACAGTTATCGTGGTCCATAAGAACTGGCCATGAACATTAGCAATCTGATAAAATGTAAATACAAATTAATAGAAGAAAGCTAGTGGAGTCCATTCTTCTTGTACATAATGCTGTTATAGTTTATGATTTGAGATAATTAGGGTTTCCCAGGTAGAGCAGTGCTAAAGAATCTGCCTGTGATAGGGGAGATGTGGGTTCAATCCCTGGACTGGGATGATTCCCTGGGGAAGGAAATAGCAAACCACTCCAGTATGCTTGCCTGGACAATTCCAGGGACAGAGGAGTCTGGTAAGCTACAATCCATTAGGTTGCAAAGAGTTGGACACAACAGAGTGACTGAGTATGCATGCACCTGTTCTACACTCCTTGAGATCATTAGCCTTTAAAACGGAATGGAAACTAATAGTCAGGGCATTTAACTACAGAAGTTTGGGGCAGATGTGTTTCACTTGCTTTGTAAAGCACTATTTTCATTTGTTGCACTAAAAGACCAGATATTTGATCCTAAGGCTTTCTCAACTTGACTCATGATCTTTTTTCACTGATCTACTCCCTGAAACTGAATCTGATTCCTCTTCCTTCCTCCTGTTTTTCTTTGTTTGACTTCATCATTCAAATATCAAAAAGTGTAACCTTCGATAAGAATTAACATTTGGATAAATGGACAAGCTCAGAAGTGGTCGCTAGTAGCCCCAAAAGAATATGTAGCCTGATGGTTTTCTCTCTATCTGAAAATATAGAAATAACATAGAATATGGAATCTATATAGAATCTATAGAATAAACATATACATATATTTAAGCTATGGAGGTTTCTTTAAATATTTATCTGAAATTTTAACTTATGCAATTAAGTGTTTAATTTATAAATTGAGATTTAGATGACTTTATCATAGTTTTCAAGGCTAAGCTTTCTGAAGTCAGATTTCCATATAGAATGGCTTTGATTTCCTTTAAGCTTTTGGATAAGGAGCAAGCAATCTTTGTGAAAACCACTTGAAATGAGAGGCATTCTTTGCTATAACCAGAGAAATCTGCTCTGGGAGGGAGGCCCAGTGTTGGACCTTCTAGGTGTATGTTATTGGATAGCTGTCTCTCCTTGCTTTCAAGTCTCCTTGTGAACTCCAAGGTGTGATTTATTCATTAGGGCGATAACTTTAAGCCTTGCAAGTCAGCTCAGCAGAAGCAGTGGTGCGTACAGAGCAGTGAAAGCCATTCCCTCTCTTCCTATGACTTCTGTACTTCCTCTTGCCTTCTCTGTTTGGCTTAAACAGTGTGAAGATCAATAGTAATATATGTTAAGCGACAAGCAAATTCTGCTTCCTGGATTCTTACATAAGGAAATTATCTGAGGGTGATGGAAGGGTGGTGGGGTGGGAAGCACTGGGCAAAATATATTTAGTGAGGCATTATTCACAATATTCAAATTTAGAAATGACTTTGATATCATACAATTAAGAATATGTGTAAACTGTGTAATGATTATTCAATATAATCTGGCTATCAAAATAATATGCTTAAATTTTTTTAAAAAAAGCAGTAATTTGTAGAAATACTCCAGTTCCTTATGGATTACCCTTTTAATTAAGATATTTTGTTAAAGTAATTATAGCCAAACCTCAGTGTTTGCTCAGGGTTCCCTGAAAGCACGTTTGCTATTACTAACAGCTGGGAAGTTTTAAAATATTTATTTTGTGTCTCAAAATTTCAGCTTAAAAAAACAAAATCATTAGAATTCCCCAAAGCTCTTGTGTAAATGTCTTGCATAGGATATGAAGGAATTTTTGATTAAGTTCAGCAAGGCATTCTCCAGGAAACTGAGCGTGGGTATCCATTTGTGCTACTTTAAAATAAAATTAAAGTGAACAGGTAGAAATTGCTATACAGATCAGTTTAATGATATAAATTAAACCCTTACCATAAAGTGGAGGAGCTTGGCTAGTAAAAATTACCAATGCAGAGAATCCTGCAAATGCAGCAGTGATATAAGCAAAAGCTCTGAATCTAAGAACAGACTCTAATTTCCCGCCCTCAGGAAACAGGTAATTAGCCCTATTAGCCTGTAATGGTAAAGTGGGATTACTGCAAATTCACCTCATTTGCAAAATGAGCCACAAAAAAACTTCTGTCTTCTGGAAATCTGCATGATAGGGGTGAAACTCCCTGGGCACATGGCATTGAGGAAGATCACATTAAAGTTTATGTTAAGAATAATCATAGAATCTAAGATGATGAGGTTACCCAGAAAGAAGAAACATTGCATATCAGAATTATCATATATATTCAAACAATAGACTCTGCAAAATGGGAAGTCTCCAGGCAGAAGAATGAGAAATGAGAAAAATAAGTTTTTGACTAATTGCAAGAAATTAAATAAAGAGGAGAAAAAGAAAAGAAACAAGGAAGGATGAAGAAGAGAATGCATGGAAGAGTTGTGGTAGGCACACCCCCCCTCCCCCGGAGATATCCACACCCTGACTTCTCTGGTGCATCCGTTGTGGTCAGAAGTGTTCTTGCACGCATGCGTGCTAAGTCGCTTCAGTCGTGTCCAACTGTGTGACCCATGGACTGTAGCCCGCCAGGTGCCTCTGTCCATGGGATTTTTCAGGCAAGAATACTGAAGTGGGTTGCCATTTCCTTCTCCAGAAGTGTTCCCAGAAGAAGGAAACCGGAAGATCAGAATGACAAGAGTTGTGACAACACACCCACATATTCGTACATACATATGTGAAATGGGTAAATAATCTTATATTGATAACTATAAATATTCTAGTCATGAAACTTCAAATTTCAAATATGCAACATTTAAGCAATCAAAGCATGTAAACAAGGTTCTTTCCAAAAAATTCAAAAGGCCAATCCAGATTTGAGAAGTAATTTATTTAAATGATTAGGAAAAAATAAGAACTTTAAACATGAAAAATATATAGTCATTGAAATGAAATGTCACTGGATATGTTAAATAATATAGTAAACATAGGTGAAAACAAAATTAACACGTGGTGACAGATAAAAAGAGAAAATTCTAAAGACATGAAACATGAAATAAGAAAATTTAGCATGCATCAGTCATAATCCCCAGAGATAATAAAGAATGGAGGAGAAATGATTTCTGAAGAGATAAGAAAAGTGAGAATTTTCCAGAATTGATGAAATACATGAATTACCAGACTCAGAAATAATACTTTAGCTTTGATATATTGAACAACAGAGATAAAGACAAAAAGAAGAGCTTAAAGTGCCCCAGAGAGAGATTACTTATCTAGGAAGTATAATTATATTAATGAAGAATTCCCAATAGTAACAATTAAACCAAGAAGCAATGAAATATCTGAAAAATGCTGACAAAAAATTTCTATCATCCCCAAATTGTATAACCAACTGAATAATTATAAAAGGAAAGGAGAAACATAAACACCCTTCACATGATAAACAAAACTCATCACCACTATCTTTTTTGTAAAGGGCCATACTTTTTAAGAAAAGATAAGAAAATCATTGGAAGTATGATTAGAGAAAGTAATTAGCAAATTAATGTAATATATGGGCATATCTGAACAAATTATGACTTTATAAAACAAAAATTATAATAGTTTGGAAAGTTAACAAAAAGTTGACAAAAATGAGGTGGTAAAGAATAGGACATCATGGAGATTAAACAGTTTAGAGATTTTTTTTTAATGTTGATCTTATGAAAAGTAAAGATATAATTAACTCTACATTTCAAGTTTCATATCCTTTCAAAATTGAAAATATTACAAGTAGAAGGATATAGAGTGTATAATTTCTTATTCAGCAGGGGAGAAAAAAAGATGATGGGGAGAGTGCTTTAGCCTTTTCAAACAAAATCATGAAGAAAAGTAATTGTTTGTTACAAATAAATAGGAAATTAAAAGTGTATATTAAAATGACATAAATCCTCATATAGTAATAATAATAAACATGAATGGATTAAGCTTACCAGTTAAAGGATAGATTATTAACTAAGATTTTTAAAACTTCAAGATCTATGATATTTATAATCAGCAAATATAAAATATTAAGATATAGAAGAATTAGAAGTAAAGAGATGGAGTAAAAATGTTAATAATTCTAACAGAAAATAAATGTAGATTTATCTTTGGTAGTTTTCTAAAAGCCAAATATATCTTTGGGGATAGAGGGTTACTACTCAATGATGAAAAGATTAACTTTTAAAAATAGGTAAATTATTAAAGAAATACATAATAGTTATAAAGATATGGCTTTTATATAATATACATTTATACTATTTAAGCATATCTTGATGGATCTTTATGGACAAATTTAGAAAGCCACTTTAACGTTTGAATATACTTTTGTTATAGAAGTAGTAAATATGTAGTATTACAGGTGGAAAATATGCACCACAAACCAACACATCAGATGATGACTCTAAACATCCTAATACATATCTTGTAACTCCCTATGCTAGAGTTAAATGATGCTTAGAAGTGATTGCCCCCTGCAATAAACAAGCAACATTTACAGTGTGTAGAAGTGAGTGACAAGGAAGATGATACCCATCGCTGAGAACAAGCACTGCCAGTAGAAACGCAACATTAGGATGCATCAAAGCTGTCTGGGAAGAGAGGGTGTGGGTATGTCATTGGCTTTCTCCAATTCTCTGTTAAAGTATATGTATATATGTGTATATAGGCTATTAAGGACTGGAGTGAAGCTAACAAAATGACCCATACTATGCAGCATGCTAAACAGAGAACAGATATGTCAAAGCCCCAACAGCTTGGCAATGCCAAGTCCATAGCAGACTGTACACAGCAGCAATCATTTTCATTTTCAGGAGACAGAGGAGACAAATCTTGCTGGTGACCAAGACAAAATGACATTAATAATTGTACTTTCATGTGGCTTCAGCATCAAAAATTTTTAAATGTTTTTCTTAAAAATTTTCTTATAGAGTTATATAGAATTGTGATAATTTTATATGTAATGAGTTGTACATAATGCTAATTGTATTGAACCTTTATAGGAAATGTAGACTTTGTTTCTATATTTTTGAGCACGTTGTGCCAGGAACATTCTAATTATTGGAGTTAGAATTTATGGAGAGAGAAGAATAATGAAAAAATCACATGAAATAGGAGGCACAGTAAGTGACCATAAACCCTATGGGGGGCGGAAATGAGATTACTAGGAGATGAAGAGTTTAGGTCAAGATTGCAATTTTAAAATATGGTAGCCAAAGAAGTCTGAAGCTGGAAATTAGGTAAAAAAACCTGAGGAAGGTCAGGGAGGAAGGCGTATCTGAGCGAGGGTTTCCCAGAGGTGCAGCAACTGCAGTGCCCTGAGGCCAGAGTATGTCTGTCAGGTGTGAGGAAAGGCAGTGTCCTGCACGGAGGAGACGGCCGGGGCGAGGTGAGCCGGGGGAAGCGGCAGGAGACAGGACCGAGAGCTAAGGGGGCAGAGGGGTGGGTCACACAGGACCTTTTAGGCCCTTGTTTATTTTTTTTTTTT
>ML661903.1:8341670-8470487 GCA_007570785.1 Antilocapra americana | reverse complement strand
GAGCAACAATCCTGGGCTGGCGATTGATTACACATATGATACTTAACATGTTTCAATGCCATTCTCCCATATCATCGCACCCTTGGCCTCATCCACAGAGTCCACGAGTCTGTTCTGTACATCTGCGTTCCTTTTGCTGTCTCGCATGCTGGGTTCTCATTACCATCTTTCTAAATTCCATATATATGCGTTAATATACTGTATTGTTGTTTTCTCTTCTAGCTTACTTCACTCTGGATAATGGGCTCCAGTTCCGTCCACCTGAGTAGAACTGATTCAAATGAATTTTTTTTTTAATGCTGAGTAATATTCCATTGTGTATATGTACCACAGCTTTCTTATCCATTCGTCAGTTGATGGGCATCTAGGTTGATTCCATGTCCTGGCTATTGTAAACAAAGCAGCGATGAACATTGGGGTACACGTGGCTCTTTCAATTCTGGTTTCCTCGGTGTATATGCCCAGCAGTGGGATTTCTGGGTCATATGGCAGGTCTATTTGCAGTTTTTTAAGGAATCTCCACACTGTTTTCCATAGTGGCTGTACTAGTTTGCAATCCCACCAACAGTGTAAGAGAGTTCCCTTTTCTCCACATCCTCTCCAGCATTTATTGCTTGTAGATTTTTGGATTACAGCCATTCTTACTGGTGTAAAGTGGTACCTCATTGTGGTTTTGATTTGCATTTCTCTGATCATGAGTGATGTTGAACATCTTTTCATGTGTTTGTTAGCCATTTTTATGTCTTCTTTGGAGAAATGTCTGTTAAGTTCTTTGGCCCACTTTTTGATTGGGTTGTTTATTTTTCTAGAATGGAGCTGCTGGAGTTGCTTGTGTATTTTTGAGATTAATTGTTTGTCCATTGCTTCATTGGCTATTATTTTCTCCCATTATGAAGGCTGTCTTTTCACCTTGCTAATAGTTTCCTTTGTTGTGCAGAAGCTTTTAAGTTTAATTAGGTCCCATTTGTTGATTCGTGTTTTTATTTCCAATATTCTGGGAAGTGGGTCATGTAGGATCCCGCTTGGTTTATGTCAGAGAGTGTTTTGCCTATGTTATCCTCTAGGAGTTTGATAGTTTCTGGTCTTATGCTTAGATCTTTGATCCATTTTGAGTTTATCCTGTTAGAAAGTGTTCTAGTTTCATTCTTTTACAAGTGGCTGTCCAGTTTTCCCAGCACCACTTGTTAAAGAGGTTGTCTTTCCTCCATTGTATATTCTTGCCTCCTTTGTCAAAGATAAGGTGTCCATAGATGTGTGGATTTCTCTCTGGGCTTTCTATTTTGTTCCATTGTTCTATATTTCTGTCTTTGTGCCAGTACCATACTGTCTTAATGACTGTGGATTTGTAGTATAGCCTAAAGTCAGGTAGGTTGATTCCTCCAGTTCCATTCTTCTTTTTCAAGATTGCTTTGGCTATACGAGGTTTTTTGTATTTCCATACGAATTGTGAAGTTATTTGTTCTAATTCTCTGAAAAAGACCTCTGGTAGCTTGATAGGAATTGCATTGAATCTATAGATTGCTTTGGATAGTATACTCATTTTCACTATATTGATTCTTCCAATCCACGAACACGGCACATTTCTCCATCTGTTTGTGTCCTCCTTGATTTCTTTCATCAGTGTTCTATAGTTTTCTATATACAAGTCTTTTGATTCTTTAGGTAGAAATACTCCTAAGTATTTTATTCTTTTTGTTTCGATGGTGAATGGAATTGTTTCCTTAATTTCTCTTTCTGATTTCTCACTGTTAGTGTATAGGAATGCCAGGGATTTCTGTGTGTTGATTTTGTATCCTGAAACTTTGGTATATTCACTGATTAGCTCTAGTAATTTTCTCGTAGAGTCTTTAGGGTTTTCAATATAGAGGATCATGTCGTCTGCAAACAGAGAGAGTTTTACTTCTTCTTTTCCAATCTGGATTCCTTTGATTTCTTATCTGCTCTGATTGCTGTGGCCAAGACTTCCAAAACTATGTTGAAAAGTAGTGGTGAGAGTGGGCACCCTTGTCTTGTTCCTGACTTCAGGGGAAATGCTTTCAGTTTTTCACCATTGAGGATAATGTTTGCTGTGGGTTTGTCATATATAGCTTTTATTATGCTGAGGTATGTTCCTTCTATTCCTGCTTTTTGGAGGGTTTTTATCATAAATGGATGTTGAATTTTGTCAAAAGCTTTCTCTGCATCTCTCGAGATAATCATGTGATTTTTATTTTTCAATTTGTTAATGTGGTGTATTATATGTATTGATTTGTGAATATTGAAGAATCCTTGCATCCCTGGGATAAAGCCTACTTGATCATGATGTATGATTTTTTTAATGTGTTGTTGGATTCTATTTGCTAGAATTTTGTTAAGGATTTTTGCATCTAAGTTCATCAGTGATACTGGCCTGTACTTTTCTTTTTTTGTGGCATCTTTGTCGGGTTTTGGAATTAAGGTGAGGTTAGCCTCGTAGAATGAGTTTGGAAGTTTACCTTCCTCTGCAATTTTCTGGAAGAGTTTGAGTAGAATAGGTGTTAGCTCTTCTCTAAATTTTTGGTAGAATTCGGCTGTGAAGCCATCTGGTCCTGGACTTTTGTTTTTTGGAAGATTTCTAATTGCGGTTTCAATTTACGTGCTTGTGATAGGTCTATTAATATTATCTATCTCTTCCTGGTTTAGTCTTGGAAAGTTGTACTTTTCTAGGAGTTTGTCCATTTCATCCAGGTTGTCCAATTTATTTGCATATAGTTGCTGATAATAATCTCTTATGATCCTTTGTATTTCTGTGTTTTCTGTTGTGATCTCTCCGTTTTCATTTCTAATTCTGTTGATTTGGTTCTTCTCCCTTTGTTTCTTGATGAGTCTGGCTAATGGTTTATCAATTTTATTTATCTTCTCAAAGAACCAGCTTTTGGCTTGGTTGATTTTTGCTATGGTCTCTTTTGTTTCCTTTGCATTTATTTCTGCCCTGATCTTTAAGATTTCTTTCCTTCTACTAGACCTGGGCTTCTGCATCTCTTCCCTTTCTAGTTGCTTTAGGTGTAAAGTAAGGTTATTTATTTGACTTTTTTCTTGTTTCCTGAGGTGAGCTTGTATTTCTATGAACTTTTCCCTTAGCACTGCTTTCACAGTGTCCCATAGGTTTTGGGCTGTTGTGTTTTCATTTTCATTCATTTCTATGCATAACTGAATTTCATTTTTGATTTCTTCTGTGATTTGTTGGTTATTCAGCAGTGTGTTGTTGAGCCTCCATATGTTGGAAGTTTTGAATGGTTTTCTCCTGTAATTGATATCTAATCTCACTGCATTGTGGTCAGAAAAGATGCTTGGAATGATTTCAATATTTTTGAATTTACCAAGGCTAGATTTATGGCCCAGGATGTGATCTATCCTGGAGAAGGTCCCATGTGCGCTTGAGAAAAAGGTGAAATTCCTTGTTTTGGGGTGGAATGACCTATAGATATCAATTAGGTCTAGTTGGTCTATTGTATCATTTAAGTTTGAGTTTCCTTGTTACTTTTCTGTCTAGTTGATCTGTCCATTGGTGTGAGTGGTGTATTAAAGTCTCCCACTATTATTGTGTTGTTGTTGATTTCCCCTTTCATACTTGTTAGCATTTGCCTTACATATTGTGGTGCTCCTATGTTAGGTGCATAAATATTTATAATTGTTATTTCTTCTTCTTGGATTGATCCTTTGATCATTATGTAATGTCCATCTTTATCTCTTTTCACCCCCTTTATTTTAAAGTCTACTTTATCTGATATGAGTATTGCCACTCCTGCTTTCTTTTGGTCTTTATTCGCATGGAATATCTTTTGCCAACCTTTAACTTTCAGTCTATATGTGTCCCTAGGTTTGAGGTGGGTCTCTTGTAGACAACATATATAGGGGTCTTGTTTCTGTATCCAATCGGCCAATCTTTGTCTTTTGGTTGGGGCATTCAACCCGTTTACGTTTAAGGTAATTATTGATAAGTATGATCCTGTTGCCATTTATTTTATTGTTTTTGGTTCGAGATTATACCCGGTCTTCCACTGTGGTGCGGGAAGACTTGATAATGTTTGGTTGACATCATCGGATTTATTTGACATCATCCGATTTGTATTTTGTTTGTTTACACACGTGTTCACACTGTCTCTTCATCCAGGTTTATTTTAAATACCCTCTCTCTGCTGGTGGCATCTCATCTCTCAATATAAATTTCTCCACGGTCTTCCTCCAAAACCCCAGATTTATGTACTCTATTTGCCTGGTATCTATGCATGTGACCAGTAGGCTTCTTGCATTTAACATGACCAAAGAATTGGTCTGTTTTTCCTCAGTTCATTTTATCGTTCGCAGTTGCCCAAACGAAAGATCTGTGAGTTACCATGAAACCTCTTCTTTCTCACCAGTCACACAGCTCTGTTCACTCTGCCTCTCAAATTTCCAGATATGTACATTTCATCTCCACCACGGTCATCCATGCTAAGTGGCTTCAGTCGTGTCTGACTCTGTGACTCTGTGAACTATTGGCTACTAGGCTCCTCTGTCCATGGGGGTTCCTCAAGCAAGAGTACTGGAGCGGGTTGCCATTCCCTTTTCCAGAGGATATTCCCAACCCAAGGATCAAACCCTCATCTCTTACATCTTCTCCATTGGCAGGCAAGCTCTTTACCTCTAGCACCACCTGGAAAGAGACAAGTGTAAACATACTTTTAGGGTCCACTATTATTTTTTTAATTAAAAAAATGGTTTTAAAATACATGTTAAAAATAAAATAAAATATACATTAAATATCATTTGCCATTTTTAAGTGTACAGTGCAATGGCATTACCTAAAGACACACTGTCGTGTACCATCACTATCACCCTTTTCCAAACCACTTTTGATGTTGAAAAACAGTATTTCATTACTCCTCCCTCTTCCCCAGCTCCTTACAATCACCATTCTACTTTGTCTTTTACTAATTTGAATACTTTAAGTATCTCATACAAAAGGACTCATATGATTTTTGTTCTTTTGTGACGCACTGATTTCACGTAGGATGATGTCAAAAAAGATTCTTGTAGCATGTGTCAAAATTTCCTTTCTTTTGAAAAATGAAAATTATTCCATTCTATGTAGAGAGCACAGTTTATACACTTATGAAAATGGACACTTGAGTTGCTTCTACTTTTTGAGTATCTTGAACAACCCTATTATGAACATCAGTTCAATTCAGTTCAGTCGCTCAGTCATGTCCAACCATTTGCAATCACATGGACTACAGCATACCAGGCTTCCCTGTCCTTCACCATCTTCTAGAGGTTGCTCAAACTCATATCCATTGAGTCAGTGATGCTATCCAATCATGTCATCCTTCTGTTGTACCCTTCTCCTTCTGCCTTCAATCTTTCCCAGCATCAGGGTCTTTTCAAAGCAGTCTGCTCTTTGCATCAGATGGTTGAAGTATTGGAATTTCAGCTTCAACATCAGTCCTTCCAATGAATATTCAAGATTGATTTCCTTCAGAATACACTGGTTGAATCTCCTTGCAGTCCAAGGGAGTCCATAGTGTTCTCCAACCACAGTTCAAAAGCATCAATTCCTCCGTGCTCAGCTTTCTTTATAGTCCAACTCTCACATCCATATGAGACTACTGGAAAAAGCATAGCCTTGATTAGATGGACCTTTGTTGGCAAAATAATATCTCTGCTTTTTAATATGCTGTCTAGGCTGGTCATAACTTTCCTTCCAAGGAGTAAGCATCTTTTAATTTCATGGCTGCAATCAGCATCTGCAGTGATTTTGGAGACCCCCAAAATAAAGTCAGCCACTGATTCCACTGTTTATCCATCTATTTGCCATGAAGTGATGGGTCCAGATGCCATGATCTTAGTTTTCTGAATATTGAGCTTTAAGCCAACCTTTTCACTCTCCTCATTCACTTTCATAAAGAGGCTCTTTAGTTCTTTGCTTTCTGCCATAAAGGTGGTATCATCTGCATATCTGAGGTTATTGATATTTCTCCCGGCAATCTGGATTCCAGCTTGTGCTTCCTCCAGCCCAGCATTTCTCATGATGTACTCTGCATTTAAGTTAAATAAGCACAGTGACAATATACAGCCTTGACGTACTCCTTTTCCTATTTGGAACCAGTCTATTGTTCCATGTCCAGTTCTAACTGTTGCTTCCTAACCTGCATACAGATTTCTCAAGAGGCAGGTCAGGTGGTCTGGTATTCGTATCTGTTTCAGAATTTTCGATAGTTTGTGGTAATCCATACAGTCAAAGTCTTTGGCATAGTCAGTAAAGCAGAAGTAGATGTTTTTCTGGAACTCTCTTGCTTTTTCGATGATCCAGCAGATGTTGGCAATTTGATCTCTGGTTCCTCTGTCTTTTCTAAATCTAGCTTGAACATCTGGAAATTCATTGTTCACATATTGTTGAACCCTGGCTTGGAGAATTTTGAGCATTACTTTAGGAGCGTGTGAGACGAGTGCAATTGTGTGGTACTTTGAGCATTCTTTGGCATTGCCTTTCTATGAGATTGGAATGAAAACTGACCTTTTCCAGTCCTATGGCCACTGCTGAGTTTTCCAAATTTGCTGGCATATTGAGTGCAGCACTTTCAGAGCATCATCTTTTAGAATTTGAAACAGCTCAACTGGAATTCCATCACCTCCATTAGTTTTGTTTGTAGTGATGCTTCCTAAGGCCCACTTGACTTCACATTCCAGGATGTCTGGCTCTAGGTGAGTGATCACACCATTGTGATTATCTGAGTCATGAAGATCTTTTTTGTACAGTTCTTCTGTGTATTCTTACCACCTCTTCTTAATATCTTTTTCTTCTGTTAGGTCCTTACCATTTCTGTCCTTTATCGTGCCCATCTTTGCATGAAATGTTCCCTTGGTATCTCTAATTTTCTTGAAGAGATCTCTAGTCTTTCCCATTCTGCTGTTTTCCTCTGTTTCTTTGCACTGATCGCTGAGGAAGGCTTTCTTTTCTCTCCTTGCTATTCTTTGGAACTCTGCATTCAAATGGGAGTATCTTTCCTTTGCTCTTTTGCTTTTCACATCTCTTCTTTTCACAGCTATTTGTAACACCTCCTCAGATAACCATTTTGCCGTTTTGTATTTCTTTTTCTTGGGGATGGTTTTGATCCTTGTCTCCTGTACAATGTCACAAACCTCTGTCCATAGTTCATCAGACACTCTGTCTGTCAGATCTAGTCCCTTCAATCTATTTCTCACTTCCACTGTATAATCATAAGGGATTTGATTTAGGTCATACCTGAATGGTCTAGTGGTTTTCCCTACTTACTTCAAGTCCCAGTTTGGCAATAAGGAGTTCACAATCTGAGCCACAGTCAGCTCCCAGTCTTGTTTTTGCTGACTGTATAGAGCTTCTCCATCTTTGCCTGCAAAGAATATAATCAATCTGATTTCTATGTTGACTATCTGGTGATGTCCATGTGTTGAATCTTCTCTTGTGTTGTTGGAAGAGGATCTTTGCTATGACCAGTGCATTCTCTTTTTAAAACTCTATTAGCCTTTGCCCAGCCTCATTCTGTACTCCAAGGCTATATTTGCCTGTTACTCCAGGTGTTTCCTGAGTTGCTACTTTTGCATTCCAGTCCCCTATAATGTAAAGGACATCTTTTTTGGGTGTTAGTTCTAGAAGGTCTTGTAGGTCTTCATAGAACTGTTCAACTTCAGCTTCTTAAGCATTACTGGTCAGGGCATAGACATGGATTACCGTGATATTGAATGGTTTGCCTTGGGAATGAACAGAGATGATTCTGTCATTTTTGAGGTCGCATCCTAGTACTGCGTTTTGAACTCTTTTGTTGACTATGATGGCTACTTCACTTCTTCTAAGGGATTCTTGCCCACAGTAGTAGATATAATGGTCATCTGAATTAAATTCACCCATTCTAGTTCATTTTAGTTCGCTTAATCCTAAAATGTCGATGTTCATACTTGCCATACCTTGATTTGTGGACCTAACATTCCAGATTCCTATGCACCATTGCTGTTTACAGCATCGAACCTTGCTTCCATCACCAGTCACATCCATAACTGGGTGATGTGTTTGCTTTGCTCTGTCTCTTCATTCTTTCTGGAGCTTTTTCTCCACTGATCTCTAGTAACATTGAATACGTACCCACCTGGGGAGTTCATGTTTCAGTGTCCTGTCTTTTTGCCTTTTCATACTGTTCATGGGGTTCTCTGTTCAAGGGAAGTGGTTTGCCATTCCCTTCTCCAGTGGACCCATTTTGTCAGAACTCTCCACCATGACCCATCCGTCTTGGGTAGCCCTACACGGCATGGTTTATAGTTTCATTGAGTTAGACAAGGCTGTGGTCCATGTGATTAGATTGATCAGTTTTCTGTGACTGTGATTTTCAGTCTGTCTTCCCTCTGATGGGGAAGGATAAGAGGCTTATGGAAGCTTCCTGATGGGAGAGACTTACTGAGGGCGAAAGTGGTCTTATTCTGATGAGCAGGGCCATGCTCAGTAATTCTTTAATACAATTTTCTGTTGATGGGTGGGGCTGTGTTCCCTCCCTGCTATGTACCTGGGGCCAAACTATGGTGGAGGTAATGAAGATAATGCGACCTCCTTCAAAAGATCCCATGCATGTACTGCTACACTCAGTGCCCCCAGCCTGCAGCAGGCCACCACTGACCGACGCCTCTGCCAGAAACTCCTGGACACTCACAGGCAAGTCTGGGTCATTTTGAACATAGGTATATAATTATCTTTTTGAATCTCTGCTTTTAGTTCCTTCAAGAATATACCCAGGAGTATAATTGCTAGATCATATGGTAATTTTTCTTTTAATATTTTGAAGGACTGCCATATTGTTTTCCATAGCAGCTGCACCATTTTATATTCTCACTGAGTGACTGCTTCTTCATCTTCTTAATTTAACTTCTGTGGTCAAGCACAGTGACCTTCAGTTTCTTCATGTACTAAGCTCACTCTTATTCTGGAGGTTTTGTAGTAGTTATTCCTCTTGTATATAAAGCTTTCCACCCTGAGGTTTACTTGACTGGTTCTTTCAGATCATTCTCCTTAGATTCTTCCATTGATACCTTCCTTGGTGTGCCATATATGAAATTCAGTTTTATCCTATATCCTAGCTTTCCAAGACCTCATGGTTTCTTTGTTTATCCTTAAATTTTGTGGCCTTATCTCCCCCAAAACTCTATTCCCAGTACCTAAAACTATGACTGACCCATTGAAAATGCATAGTAATTGTTGGAATGTCACTGGGATGAGCCTGGTAAATTTCCTCAGCCAGCTATATGTGAACCTTACTCATTAGAGAAAATCTGTATCATCACTCAGAGAATAATAATTATTCTTTAGAAATAAATAAAAACAAGGAAGAATTCATAATTCCATAGTAATCAGGACTGGCAGTTAACCTAGTTTTCTTGACTCTTGTAGAAATTTGCAGCCTTGTTAATTTGGATGTTTCCAGCAAAATATGTTCAGTGGTTTCAAATTATTTCAGTAATTTACCTTACTGCTTCTCTGTGCTTTAAATATGCAGTCTTTATCCTTGAGATAGTTATAAAATGTTTCATGAACTTCCAGACAGCAAATTTTAGCTTTTGTCTTCAAACAAAGAGTACTCACATCACGTACCTTTCGTAGCAAATGTTCTATATCAATGTTTGATAGTCCATCCCAGTAGTAACCACTTTCATAATCTGTAAGCTCAGCTATGTTAGACAAAATTCATGCAGGTGACATAAAAGGAAATTTTTCTGTCTTTATTTTGAGAAGTGAGTAGGTATGTACTAATGGGTTATTCCAGATTGTAAACAATCCCCTAACACAGTTATCTTTATGATGAGGTCATACATTTTCAATGACATAAGTCTAATACTTGACAGCACCATTTCTTCGGGCCCAATGATATTAATTGTGTGCTAAGAGTTCATCTGGAGAAGGCAGTGGCACCCCACTCCAGTACTCTCGCCTGGAAAACCCCATGGACAGAGGAGCCTGGTAGGCTGCAGTCCATGGAGTCACTGAGATTCAGACACGACTGAGTGACTTCACTTTCACTTTTCACTTTCATGCATTGGAGAAGGCAATGGCAACTCACTCCTGTGCTCTTGCCTGGAGAATGCCAGGGACGGAGGAGCCTGGTGGGCTGCCGTCTACAGGGTCGCACAGAGTCAGAGACGACTGACACGACTTAGCAGCATCAGCAGCAGCAGCAGCAGCAAGAGTCCATTAAATGTTTAGATGAGAGGCAGTATATACCCTTATCTATCAACACAGTTTTTTTAATCATGTCATAAAAGTATTTTGAGGTTTGGATCTAGGATTGAGACTCCTCTTATGAAGTGAAAAATAAAGATGAATCATGTACTGATAACCCTCTTCTTCAAGAGCCAGTTTGTATAGTCATTACCAGGGTATCCTTAAAGCTTCGCCAGATGTAACTCTATGGCTATTAATTTAACTAACTTTCAGGGGCGATAGTCTGTGGCTTGCAGAAAAACAGATAAATATTTATTCTGAAAATACTTTTTTTTTATTCTGAAAGATGTTGAATGTTATCATTCAAATCATTAGGCTTTCATATTATTTTGAAAATATCAAAAATGAACATCAAATGAGATTAGAGAAATTGTCTTGTTGTTTCAAAAATTATTGCAAAAGCTTTAGATATGCCAAACAGAATTTATTGGGGAATTCATTACACTGCAAGGACACTGAAGAGCCTCCATGGCAACTGGGTTGAAAAGTATTAATCTATCCCCTTCATCTCTTTTATTGCTTTCACTTAGAGTTTACAGTGAGAAGTTCTTCTCAAGCATTGTGTTCTGTTGTTAATTTGTTAATTTGAGATGATTTTTTTACACCTTTGCATATTATATCTTTGACAACTTCCTGGCAGACCAATAGTAGCTTATCCCATTTGTTCACAAATGAGTACCATCAAAGAAGATACCCATTTCCTTAGAAGATAGGGTTGATGTAGCATCTTTAGAATGTATCCTCTTTTGAAAAGCTGTTAGTATGATATCTACTTTAAAAGCTTCAATGAAAGACATGCTTCCATATATCACTTAACCCAGTAGAAGAGTTTGTTGAAAATGGATACAATTGGTGGTGGGGATTACATCACCTTTTGCCTTACACCGAGGAGAAAGATAAACTGTCATATTACCGTTAATTATCAAATTCTCTGACATGTTTAACATGTGTTCCCTTCAGACCTTTTCACTTGCGAAAGAAGTAATAAACACAGACAGTTTGAATACAGTTGAAATCACTAAGATTTTTGAGTGCTATCAATTGCCAAGAACTGTCCAAAGCACTTAATGAACTATTAAAGTTTAGATGGGGTATATTCTTTCTTAAATTTCCCCCTAGAGTACATCTTTGATTTTCAAAGACTAGGCTACAGGTGCCTATATTAAACCTATCAAAAGATATATCACAGTATATTGTAACTGCCTTTTCTCTTGTCTGTCTTTTCCATTAAACTATTAATATAAATGCTGAGAGTACAGATTTTATGTCTGCCATATTAACTCCTGTAATCTGATCATCATGAGTACCTAACCTTTATACCTCACACCTAGGAGGCAATTTAGTAATATTTATTAGAATTATGATCAGTGTCCAGAAAATACCTCATTTCTTTAGAGATAGGATCATAGGGAGCATGGGGATATAAAAATTAGAATGTCAGTTTCTAAATTTGCAACACACAATCTCTAAAAATTTTTGTATCAGGATAGCAAGTGCATTTTCTCTCTAGTAGCTAACATCCGTTGGTTCTATTTAAGACTGGAGTGTTTCAGTAATTTATTTCATTAAATCTTCTCCCCGCCATGTGAGACCCTTACTGTCTTTACCTTCATTCTGCACATGAGGAAACTTTGACTTAAAGAGGAGAAATCAGGTTTTAAGATTTCATATCTCATCTCGAGTATCCAATACAATTTAAATGCTTCTCTTGATTACTTCCAGAGCTCAAGCTTTGATTCAATCAGTGTTTGTAATGCCAGTTTAATTCATAGGTAAACTCAGAGAAGATAGTTTGAGAAGGATACACAGCTAGTAAATGGCAGAGCCTAGTATTAAACCAGACATGCACACTCCAGAGTCTGTGTGGCTTTAATCCAAACCACTGTCTCATTTCTTTAATAATAAATACACTTTTCACAGATGCAATAAACTATGGGTCAAGTACAATCCCATTCATGCTCAGCAAATCATGGCCTTAAATTGTTTATCCTGACGATTTCTCAGGAAAGGACTGCTACATTTATTTTCATCTCTAGTTAAATCAGAGTAAATAATCCTTGGGCAAGACAGTTTTTGACATTTCATTTCCCTTTCTATTATTCTTATATCTGCCTTGATTTTATCCCTTATTAATGATACCTAAGAAGAAATATTTTGCCTTATCATCCTGTTCATGGGTTCTCACAGCAAGAATATGGCAGTGGTTAGCCATTTCCTCCTCCAGTGAAATTAATTTTAGACATGAAACTAAAAGATGCTTGCTCCCTGGAAGGAAAAATAAGACAAACCTAGACAGCATATTCAAAAGCAGAGACATCACTTTACCAACAAAGATCCTTATGGTCAAAGCTATGGTTTTTTCAGTAGTCATGTACCAATGTGAGAGTTGGACCATAAAGAAGGATTAGCACTGAAGATTTGATGCTTGCAAATCTTGGTGTTGGAGAAGACTCTTGAGACCCTTGGACTGCAAAGAGATCAAACCAGTCAGTTCAAAAAGAAATCAACCCTGAATATTCATTGGAAGGACTGTTGCCGAAGCTGAAGCTCCTATATCTTGGGTACCTGATGCAAAGAGCCAACACATTGGAAAAGACCTTGGTGGTGGGAAAGACTGAAGGCAAGAGAAGGAGAAGCAGAGGCTCAGATAGTTAGAGGGCATCACAAACTCAATGGACATAAGTTTGATTTAACTCTGGGAGATAGTAAAGGACAGAGGAGCCTCTTGTGTTGCAGACCATTGGGTTGCAAAGAGTCAGACATGACTTAGGAGAAATATATGAGAAAAAGAAGAAGCCTGAAGGGAAAAAAAATCATCCATTAGAATAAAGATGTGTGATGCTGCAGTGCCTCTGGAGGGAATTCAGTATCCTCTTGTGCATAAATTCTGTGAAAGTCAAATCGAACGTGGAAATCACATCAAAGGCTGATACCAGCAGGAACTTGGGCAATCAGTGATGCACCATCAGAGGGTCTGTGGAACATGGTACTAAGCCTTGTTTAAGTGGTATGTTTTACCGTGCCCTGTGTTCTAATATGAAAGATGCTGATGGTCCTCCTTTTGAATTCTAGAGTCTCAAGTTCCTGACCAGCCAAGCTCTCTTCATGTGAGGCCCCAGACCAACTGCATCATCATGAGTTGGACCCCTCCCTTGAACCCAAACGTTGTGGTGCGAGGTTACATCATTGGATATGGTGTTGGGAGCCCTTATGCTGAGACAGTACGTGTGGACAGTAAACAGCGCTACTATTCCATCGAGCGGTTAGGTAAGTAGCTGTGAATTTTCTTCTCTTACGGAAAAGAAATTATTTATATTTAATTATTTTCTCTTGTGGAAAATTGCTCTTTGGAATTTGATTTCAATTTATTACCTATATTCATAACTCTTTTTCTGTCTTTTATCAGTTTACTCACCTGTCCTTCTGGACACATACATGCATTTTTTTTTTTGTCTGGACTTTGAGTTGGGGAATTTTATCTAGAAAGATACAGAATACTGGGTGACCTGGTGTTTACCCTGCCTTTGTGTCATAAGAATGCAGTGCATTAGAGCATTTTTCTTTATCCTCTGTCAGTGAAGACATCTAATCTTAACAATTCTTACAAAAAGAGTCAGCATATTATTTTTCTCACTAGAAAGTTACTGTTGACTTTTCTTTAACTTTGAATTATATAGTCACATTATCTTTTTTTCCCAGTAGTATTTATAGACAAAACTTGGTGGCTATTATGACAACAAGATTTTTTAAAAAAGAAATTTCAGTCAAGCCGGTAACTTGGAGCAGTCAAACTTTTCTCCATGTATCTTCCTGGTCCCTCTCAGTTCAAGTTCTTTTACTATTTTACCTCATTTTACTGAACATAATAATTCTAACGTGATGTTTCTGAATTCATTGAAAATTTGTTTCTTCAGGGACAGTTAACATATATAAACTTTTCATATTCATTTTATATCAGATTTTCCATAATGCAATAAGAGATTATATCATTAGCAGAGAGAAATAAAATGAATCTAAGTCATATGTAGGGTGCCAGGAAGTTAAACAGTTGTCATAAAGGCAAAGTTGTCAAAGGCAAGTTGATTCTACCTGTTGATTTAACATGATATTATTTGCACTGAAGTACAGTGACCTCAGTGGCAAGGCAACCTGACTGGATTGCCACTTATTTGCAGTGTCTCTCGGAAACAAAGCATTTGTGATGAGAAGCCTGATTTGAATTTGAATAGCTAAAATGCAGTAGCAAGGAAAGGTTTTGTCAGTGTTAGAGGAAATCTGCATTGACCCATTCTCTCAGTAATTGCTTCAAACACAAATAAGAGGAGCACCTTCTGCAAATCTGCACAATTTCAGTTAGCTTGGCATTTGGAAATAATATTCCCCCTATCAGTCCCTGAGTTTAAATGAAGAGGCAATCACAAAAATTCATATTTTATGGCCATCAAACCTATGTCAGGGGACTCCGATTTGTCCATTATGCAGTATACCACACCATCTCTGACAGTTCATCTTGATGCCACACACCGGAGGGGGAGAGGCCCATGGCAGTACACAGGCTTTCGCTCAGTGAGGTCATGATGCAAACTCACAGTGAAGTCATGAGGGAAAGCTGCATTATTTCACTGTGTGCTTTTGATAATGGTGCTTCTTCTTACAAAGAGACTCTCCCATGAGTTTCCGAGTCTAGTAAAGTTGAGGCATTTGAGAGATTAACACTGCTGCTGCTGCTGCTGCTAAGTCTCTTCAGTCGTGTCCGACTCTGTGCGACCCCATAGACGGCAGCCCACCAGGCTCCCCTGTCCTTGGGATTATCCAGGCAAGAACACTGGAGTGGGTTGCCATTTCCTTCTCCAATGCGTGAAAGTAAAAAGTGAAAGTGAAGCCGCTCAGTCGTGTCCAACTGTTTGCAACCCCATGGACTGCAGCCCACAAGACTCCTTCATCCATGGGATTTTCCAGGCAGGAGTACTGGAGTGGGGTGCCATTGCCTTCTCCATAATACTGTGGCACATCTTCCCAAAAGCTTAAAGAAGAGGTTTTTCCATTGTAAAATATGTTTTGAAGAGCTAGGAAAACTGATAAAGGTAAAAATGGAATAGGAACCTGTCTTAATGATAGATAAACATGAGTACGCACAATAAAACTTATCTGGAAAGAGCAATTACTCACATACAGCCACTCCCTCCCTCCCCGGCCCCCCCGCCACACACATATGTATTTAAAGTCTGTTGAAACTTTGAACATACTATCATGTCTTAACATAGGATTTCCCTGGTGGCTCAAATGGTTAAGAATTCACCTGCAGTGCAGGAGACCTGGGTTCGATCCCTGGGTTGAGAAGATCCCCTGGGAGAAGGGAATGGCAACCCACTCCAGTATTCTTACCTGGAGAATCCCATGGACAGAGGAGCCTCACCAGGCTCAGCCCATGGGTCGCAGAGTTGGACACAACTGAGTGACTAACACTTGCACTTTCATGTCTTAACATAAAATGTAAAATAGTTGTTTTA
Source organism: Antilocapra americana (assembly GCA_007570785.1). Classification (NCBI taxonomy): domain Eukaryota; kingdom Metazoa; phylum Chordata; class Mammalia; order Artiodactyla; family Antilocapridae; genus Antilocapra; species Antilocapra americana. The sequence goes on along the minus strand of ML661903.1, from coordinate 8,454,740 downwards.
TCAGTATTTTTCCACTATCTCCACAGTTATTCCAATAAACTGGTATTCTTTTAATATGAATTTCCATCATTTGGCCAAAATATATGTTAAACATAGCTGAAGTTCTAATTTTTATAAAGATAAAAGATTCACTCGGGTCTACATTTGAACTTTACAAAGAAACCATCAATGTTTTACTTATTCTATTAAATATTAAAATCAGCATATCAGTTTTATAGTATTTTTTAAAAAGCATTTAAAATGCAATTTTAAAGCTTTTAAATTGAGACTTTTATATGAGGCTTCCCAGGTGGCTCAGTGGTAAAGAATCTGCCTGCCAAGCAGGAGACATAGGTTCAATCCCTGCATTGGAGAGATCCCCTGGAGAAGAAAATGGCAACCCACTCCAATATTCTTGCCTGGAGAATTCCATGGACAGAGGACCCTGCTGGGCTACAGTCGATGGAGTCTGCAAAAAATTGGTCTTGACTTAGAGACCAAACAGCAACAGAACAGCATAACAGTTTTACAATTAAAAATAAATTAAGGAAAGTTGTAATCCATTTAAGCAAAGGGTCAGCCATAACTTGGGGTATCAAGTATTGATATCATGATTGTATTTTAGACTGTAAAAAGCTATATGGTTTGTAACTGACCAATAAACTTCCTTCTTTCTTTGGTAAGAGACCAGAACTTCCAAATAGCATTTTGTTCATCAGGTGTAGTAATTCACTGTTGAGACACCAGGCACTATGACCTGCATCAAGACTAGACGTTCATGACCATTTTGAAAAATAACTAATTTTGCCTGATTTAAAACAAAACAACTTGTCTAGTGCAGGTATAGAGCTTCATTAACCAGTGTTTATACTATTAGATGCTTATAATGAATCCTTTGAAATTGTCCTCCTTTTTAGTTCAAATGTCCTAATGTCAACTTAGGTGTAAATGCATGGTATAGATCTGCAATATCTGAATTCTAGCAATGTTTCAGTTCAGTCACTCAGTCATGTCCAACTCTGCGACCCCATGGACTGCAACATGCCAGGCTTCACTGTCCATCACCAACTCCTGGAGCTTGCTCAAGCTCATGTCCATTGAGTCAGTGATGCCATCCAACTATCACATCCTCTGTCACCCCCTTTTCCTCCCGATTTCATTCCTTCGCAGCATCAGGGTCTTTTCCAATGAGTCAGTTCTTTGCATCAGCTGGCCAATGTATTGGAGTTTTAATGTTTAGCAAAGTTAATTTAAAATTCTGTTCGTTTTGAAAACAACTTAATATTTACTACCTAAAAACCTATTGATCAATTTATCCATCAATCACTTTTATCTTTTTTTTATAACTTTTTAAAAAATTAATCTTTAGTTGAAGGATAATTGCTTTGCAGTATTGTGTTGGTTTCTGCCATCTGCTAAGTCTCTTCAGTCATGTCTGACTTTGTGCGACCCCGTAGACGGCAGCCCACCAGGCTCCCCCGTCCCTGGGATTCTCCAGGCAAAAACACTGGAGTGGGTTGCCATTTCCTTCTCCAATGCATGAAAGTGAAAAGTGGAAGTAAAGTCACTCAGTTGGGTCTGACTCTTAGCGACCCCATGGACTGCCGCCTACCAGGCTCCTCCATCCATGGGATTTTCCAGGCAAGAGTACTGGAGTGGGGTGCCATTAATCAGCCATAGGTAAACCTATGTCCCCTCCCTCTTTGGCCTCCTTCCCACCTCCAGCCTTTTTACCTTTGTGGCACTATTTTTCTAGATAATGAACAGAATATATATAGGACAATATATAAAGTAAGCGATTTATTAGGTTTTTAAAACAGCTTTATTGAGTTTTAATTCACATACAATATACTATGTAGTTTAAAATTTCTACTTTAATTTCTATCAGCAATTTTTTTAGTTTCAGTGTAGTTGTTTTATTGTCTTGAATATTTTTAGATTAATTTCTAAAACATATATAAATATGTGTGGGTGTATGTGCGTGTGTGTATATGCACACACACACATATATGGGCTTCCCCAGTGACTCGGGGGTCAAGAATCTGCCTGCACTCCAGGAGACGCATATTGCACCCCTGAGTGGGAAAGATCCCCTGGAGGAGGGCACGGCAATCCACTCCAGTATTCTTGCCTGGACAATTCCATGGATAGAGGAGCTTAGTGGGTATAGTCCATAGTGTCACAAAGAATTGGAGACAACTGAAGCTACTGAACGCTTCTATATGTGTGTGTGTGTGTGTGTGTGTGTGTGTTACAAACAAATTGGCAAATTGGAATTACAAATGTGTTCTCAGAAAAGAATTTATTTGTGTGTAGGTGACTTACTGTAAAAGGCATGAAGATCAGAAAATAAGTATAAAACTGTTTCCATTTGCATGTGATATGCTCATTTAAATGGAAAATCTCAGAGGATCTACAAAACTACTATTAATAGTGGAACAAATAGTTGAGCTTAACAGGTCTTAGGACATCAAGGTTAATGTACAAAAAAAAAAAAGATCTGTTAGCAACAAACAGCTTGAAAATAAATTTAAAGAGACATGTGTGTGTATGTATGCTAAGATGCCTTTAAAGATATATAGATAGATAGATAGATTTATAAGATAAAGATACAGATGTATCTTTCAATTTATTTTCCAGCTGTTTGCTGCAAACAAATTGATTTCTGAATGACTGCTGCAAACTTTGTGTACCATTCTGTGTTCAGATCCTGTGCTTCAAAAACTAACAGCACCTCCTCAAGTAAATAAAATTCTCTTGCCATTGCCTGCATCTAAACCTACACTCACAACCAACCTTCCTCTGCACTTGCCCGGGCCCCAAATGGTGATTGATCTTATCAAAGGGACATGCCCCTCTACTGATTTCCTTGGTAACTAATGAGTCCACCTGACTCAACTTCCCTAAAACTGACATTCTCCCCAGCCTCCCACCCCAAAGCAATGTCCTGCCAGTCACCAGCAGCCAAGGAGTGGGGTGTTGTCCCTTGATCTTGCTTCAGACCTGCAAGTTCTCCTGTCCCTTCATCCATTAAGCCAGGGGTGTCTCTGTTGCTGACTCTGGGCTCTTCAGTCTTGAAGCTGGGCAGGTACAGGGCTTCAGGCCTGCAGGGTGCAGTCCAACAAGGATGTTAGTTGTAGGTTATTCACAGATATCTGTTATCACATTTTGGTAGCTTTTACTATTCCTAGCTTAGTAGGCGTGGGGTAGATCCTGTCTGCCGCTGCCCCTGAGCTAGGCCACAGGGTAGCTCCTCCAAGGAGAGATAAGAAACCCTTCCTCAGTGACCAGTGCAAAGAAATAGAGGAAAACAACAGAATGGGAAAGACTAGAGATCTCTTCAAGAAAATTAGAGATACCAAGGGACTATTTCATGCAAAGATGGACTTGATAAAGGACAGAAATGGTATGGACCCAACAGAAGCAAAAGATATTAGAAGCGGTGGCAAAAATACACAGAAGAACTATACAAAAAGACCTTCACAATCCAGATAATCATGATGGTGTGATCACTCACCTAGAGCCAGACATCTTGGAATATGAAGTCAAGTGGGCTTTAGAAAGCATCACTACAAACAAAGCTAGTGAAGGAGATAGAATTTGCGTTGAGTTATTTTAAATCCTGAAAGATGATGCTGTGAAAGTGCTGCACTCAATATGCCAGCAAATTTGGAAAACTCAGCAGTGGCCACAGGACTGGACAAGGTCAGTTTTCATTCCAATCCCAAAGAAAGGCAATACCAAAGAATGCTCTAACTACCACACAATTGCACTCATCTCACACTGTAGTAAAGAAATGCTCAAAATTCTCCAAGCCAGGCTTCAGCAATATGTGAACGTGAACTGCCTGATGCTCAAGCTGGTTTGAGAAAAGACAGAGGAGCCAAAGATCAAATTGCCAACATCTGCTGGATCATCAAAAAAGCAAAACTGTTCGAGAAAAACATCTACTTATGTTTTATTGAATACACCAAAGACTTTGACTGTGTGGATCACAATAAACTGAAAAATTCTGAAAGAGATGGGAACACCAGACCACCTGACCTGCCTCTTGAGAAATCTGTATGCAGGTCAGGAAGCAACAGTTAGAATTGGACATGGAACAACAGACTGGTTCCAAATAGGAAAAGGAGTACATCAAGGCTGTATATTGTCACTGTGCTTATTTTACTTAAATGCAGAGTGCATCATGAGAAACGCTGGTCTAGATGAAGCACAAGCTGGAATCAAGATTGCCAAGAGAAATATCAATAACCTCAAATATGCAGATGACACCACTCTATGACAGAAAGTGAAGAGGAACTAAAAAGCCTCTTGATGAAAGTGAAAGAGGATAGTGAAAAAGTTGGCTTAAAGCTCAACATTCAGAAAACTAAGATCATGGCATCTGGTCCCATCACTTCGTGGGAAATAGATGGAGAAACAGTGGAAACAGTGGCAGACTTTATTTGGGGGGTCTCCAAAATCACTGCAGATAGTGATTGCAGCCAGGGAATCAAAAGACACTTACTCCTTGGAAGGAAGTCTATGACCAACCTGGATAGCATATTGAAAAGCAGAGACATTATTTTACCAACAAAAGTCCATCTAGTCAAGGCTGTGGCTTTTCCAGTGGTCATGTATGGATGTGAGAGTTGAACCGTGAAGAAAGCTGAGCACCGAAGAATTGATGCTTTTGCACTGTGGTGTTGGAGAAGACTCTTGAGAGTCCCTTAGACTGCAAGGAGATCCAAGCAGTCCATCCTAAAGGAGAACAGTCCTGGGTGTTCATTGGAAGGACTGATGTTGAAGCTGAAACTCCAGTACTTCAGCCACCTGAAGCGAAGAGTTGACTCATTGGAAAACACCCTGATGCTGAGGTTTGGGGGCAGGAGGAGAAGGGGACAACAGAAGATGAGATGGCTGGATGGCATCACTGACTCAATGGACATGAGTTTGAATAGACTCCTGGAGTTGGTGATGGACAGGGAGGCCTGACATGCTGCAGTTCACTGGGGTCGCACAGAGTCGGATACAACTGAGCAACTGAAGTGAACTAAACTGAACTGAGCTCTCTAGGAGTGTTACCATGAATATTTGTTGAATTTTCATGAAATAATTTTCTGTCTTTTGAGATGGTCCTATATGTTTCCTCTTTTAATCATTTTTAATATTGTTAATCATATTGATTGAAATTTGAAAGGTAAATGCCCATTCTTATGTTGTAGGATTTAATTTGTTAATAGTTATTAAGCGTTTTATTTTTTGGCCTATATTCATAAAGTATACTTGTCTATGAGTTTCTATTCATTTAGTGACTTTCTTTTTTTTTTTTAACTAAGCTTATACCAGCCATAAAATTATGTGAATTATTGTTCTTTCTGTAGCTGAAAAAGTTGTGTAGAATTGTTATTTCTTGTTCCTTGAATATTTGATGAAATTCACTAACAAAACCACCTGTATCTAAGATTTTCTTTTAGGGTAGGATTTTGAAATGAATTAAATTTCTTTAACAATACAGATATTTTTATATTTTGAATTCTTTCTTTTACTAATTTTGGCAAGCTAGTTTTTCATGAAATTCATCTATTTTATTTTGTCACATTTATTGGCCTAGAGTTGCTCATTCATGATATTCTCTTATTGTCTGGGATTATCTGTGGAATAGCTATTTTTACACTTTTGATACTAATGCTTCATGTTTTCTTATTTGTGATCATTATAGGTAGGGCTTTGTCAATTTTGTTGATCTTGTCAAAAAAGGAGACTTTAACATTACTAATTGTTTCTATTATTTATTATTTCTTTCATATTTGTTCTTATCTTGACTATGTTCTTATACTAATTTCAGTCATAATTTTCACTTTTATTTGTAATTCCTTCAGTGAAATATTATAATGTAGAGATTTTAGTCTACTGGTACTTCTCTAAGTACCACTTTCCTTGCATTTCACATTTTTTTACATATATATATTTATTATCATTTAGTTTAAAATATTTTCTGAATTTTCCTTGACTTCTTTTTGCTCTGTGACTTATTGTGCTGCTTAATTTTCCAATTTGAGTTTTCCTAGATATTATTACTGATTATTTTTATCATGATTAGAAAATATACTCTGATTTCACTATTTTTACATTTGCTTTATTTTTTATTTTTTTAATTTTTAACCAATTTTTATTCAAGTATAGGTAATTTAAAATGCATTAGTTTCAAGTATAGAGCAAAGTGATACAGTTATCCATATATGTGTATAATATTAATACATATCAGTTATCTGTCTATCAGTTAAGTTCAGTTGTTCAGTCATGTCTGTCTCTTTGCAACCCCATGAACTGCAGCACGCCAGGCCTATCCATCACCAACTCCCGGAGTCCACCCAAACCCATGTCCATTGAGTCAGTGATGCCATCCAACCATCTCATCCTCTGTTGTCCCCTTTTCCCCCTGCCCTTCATCTTTCCCAGCATCAGGGTCTTTTCCAATGAGTCAGCTATTTGCATCAGGTGGCCAAAGTATTGGAGTTTCAGCTTCAACATCAGTCCTTCCAATGAACACCCAGGACTGTTCTCCTTTAGGATGGACTAGCTGGATCTCTTTGCAGCCCAAGGGACTCTCAAGAGTCTTCTCCAACACCCCAGTTCAAAAGCATCAATTCTTTGGTGGTCAGTTTTCTTTATAGTCCAACTCTGACATGCATACATGACCACTGGAATAACCATAGCTTTGACTAGAGGGACCTTTGTTGATAAAGTAATGTCTCTGCTTTTCAATATGCTGTCTAGGTTGGTCATAACCTTCCTTCCAAGGAGTAAGCGTCTTTTGATTCCATGGCTGCAATCACCATCTGCAGTGATTTTGGAGCCCCTCGAAATAAAGTTTGATGCTGTTTCCACTGTTTCCCCATCTATTTCCCACGAAGTGATGGGACCAGATGCCATGATCTTAGTTTTCTGAATGTTGAGCTTTAAGCCAACATTTTACTCTCCTCTTTCACTTTCATCAAGAGGCTCTTCAGTTCTTCTTCAATTTCTGCCATAAGGGTGGTGTCATCTGCATATCTGAGATTATTGATGTTTCTCCTGACAATGTTGATTCCAGCTTGTGTTTCATCCAGCCCAGCATTTCACTTCATGTACTTTGCATATAAGTTAAATAATCAGGGTGACAATATAGTCTTGACACATTCTTTTCCAATTTGGAACCAGTCTGTTGTTCCATGTCCAGTTCTAACTGTTGTTTCTTCACCTGCATACAGATTTCTTAGGAGGTAGGTCAGGTGGTCTGGTATTCCTGTCTCTTTAAAAATTTTCCACAGTTTGTTGTGATCCACACAGTTAAAGGCTTTGGTGTATTCAATAAAGCATAAGTAGATGGTTTTCTGGAACTCTCACTTTTCAATGATCCAATGGATGTTGATAATTTGATCTCTGGTTCCTCTGTCTTTTCTAATCCAGCTTGAAAATCTGGAAGTTTACAGTTCATGTATTGCTGAAGCCTGGCTTGGAGAAATTTGAGCATTACTTTACTAGCATGTGAGATGAGTGCAATTGTGTGGTAGTTTGAGCATTATTTGGCATTGCCTTTCTTTGGGTTTGGAATGAAAACTGACCTTCTCCAGTCCTGTGGCCACTGCTGAGTTTTCCAAATTTGCTGCCATATTGAGTGCAGCACTTTCACAACATCATCTTTTAGGATTTGAAATAGCTCAACTCAAATTCTATCACCTCCACTAGCTTTGCTTGTGGGGATGCTTTCTAAAGGCCCACTTGACTTCACATTTCAGGATGTCTGGTGAGTAATATAGATGAGTGATCACACCATCATGGTAATCTGAGTTGTGAAGGTCTCTTTTGTATAGTTCTTCTCTATATTCTTACCACTTCTTCTTAATACCTTCTGCTTCTATTAGGTCCACGCCATTTCTGTCCTTTATTGACCCCATCTTTGCATGAAATGTTCCCTTGGTACCCCTAATTTTCTTGAAGAGACCTCTAGTCTTTCGCATTCTATTTTTTTCCTCTATTTCTTTGTACTGATCATTGATAAAGGCTTTCTTATCTCACCTTGCTATTCTTTGGAACTCTGCATTGAGATGGGAATATCTTTCCTTTTCTCCTTTGCTTTTCACTTCTCTTCTTTTCACAGCTATTTTTAAGACCTCCCCAGACAGCCATTTTGCTTTTTTCATTTCTTTTTCTTGGGGATGGTCTCGATCCCTGACTCCTGTACAATGTCGCAAATCTCCATCCATAGTTCTTTAGGCACTCCTTCACATATAACCCCATGAATCTGTTTGTCTCTTCTACTGTATAATCATAAGGTATATGATTTAGGTCATACCTGAATGGTCTAGTGGTTTTCCCTACTTTCTTCAGTTTTTGAATTTGGCAGTAAGGAGTTCATGATCTGAGTCATAGTCAGCTCCTGGTCTTAGTTTTGCTAACTGTATAGAGCTTATCTTTGGCTGCTAAGAATATAATCAGTCTGACTTCCATATTGACCATCTGGTGATGTCTGTGTGTAGAGTCTTCTCTTGTGTTGTTGGAAGAGGATGTTTGCTATGACTAGTGCATTCTCTTGGAAAAACTCTGTTATCCTTTGCCCAGCTTCATTCTGTACTCCCAAGGCCAAATTTGCCTGTTAACTCCAGGTGTTAACTGACTTGGTACTTTTGCATTCCAGTCCCCTGTAATATAAAGGACATCTTTTTTCAGTGTTAGTTCTAGAAGGTCTTGTAGGTCTTCAAAGAACTGTTCAACTTCAGCTTCTTCAGCATTACTGGTCGGGGCATTGACTTGAATTACCATGATATTGAATGGTTTGACTTGAAAATGAACAGAGATCATTCTGCCGTTTTTGAGATTGCATCCAAGTACTGTATTTCAGGACTCTTTTGTTGACTATGATGGCTACTCCATTTCTTCTAAGGGATTCCTGCCCACAGTAGTAGATATAATGGTCATCTGAGTTAAATTCACCCATTCCAGTCCATTTTAGTTTGCTTAATCCTAAAATGTCGATGTTCACTCTTACCATCTCCTGTTTGACAGCTTCCAATTTGTTTTGATTCATGGACCTAACACCCAGGGTCCTATGCACTATTGCTCTTTACAACATTGGTCTGTACTTCCATCAACAGTCACATCCACAGCTGGGTGTTGTTTTTGCGTTGGGTCCATGTCTTCAGTCTTTTTCGAGTTTTTCTCCACTGATCTCCAGTAGCATGTTGGGCACCTCCTGACCTGCGGAGTTCATCTTCAGTGTCCTATCTTTTTGCCTTTCCATACTGTTCATACTGAGCGACACAGTGACTGACATTCAATTGAGTGTGAAAGACAAAAGTGTTCACTCCTGAATTCAGCTATAATGGAATGCTGATGAGAAAATCTTGAGTGGGAGAGTTAGATTCATTCATCATGAACCCTGCTTCCCAGAGAGAAGTGAGGAGAGAAAAGGTCATTTTATGAGATCATTATTCTGAATAAAGAATGGATTTTATTTTTTTATTTTTTATTTATTTATTTTTTTTGCAGCTAGTCCCTTCTACAGGCATTTTCCAGCAATGTTTAAGGGCAGCCTCCGGGTAGTTCATTAATAATACATATCATTCTGTCTGTAACTCTTTTCTTACTTTTTACTCCCTGAAGTCCAAAGGAGATACATTGTCATACAGCTTGTGAGTTTTCTAAGGCTATTTGGAATCCATTACAATAGATGATACTATTATGAAACAAGAGAGGAAAGAGTCTTCTCAATAGAGTAATGATTATATATACATATATATGTATGTGTGTGTTTATACATATATAAAGGACTATATGATTCCTTCATTCCACCAGCATTAAACTCAAGAATTCAATCAAAAGCTTTTCCTCTACTCTGTTTTTCTAGAAAATATTTTATTTGGTTTAGAATATTCTAGATCTCTCCTTAGTTTTCCATGTCAGTTGGTGCTTATAGACAAGTACTCAGTGCATTTTTCCAAGGACTTTACAAATACCAATATATTCCTTCATCATCCTCATTATTTTAGTATCAAGTGTCATCCCAACTTTATAAATAATGAAAGATAGCAAAAGAACTAAAGAAAACAAGAAAAGTTGAAGATAATCTTTTGATAAGGTTGAATTACATTAACACACTTGGATAAACATTATCAAGAACAGCAAAAAATAACCTGCTTAGCATGGAGAAAGAAAGCTGGAATCAATTTTGAGCATGATTAGGGGTTGCACTAGAATGCATTACTTCAGGGAAGTTCTGTTTCCTATAAGATATCCTTCCTAAGGTATTCTGGCAAAGTTAAATCTCTTCAATTCAACAACACTAGAATAACATGATCCAATGAGATAGGACACAGTTCTAAAAGTTCTAGGGAAATACAAACTATAGCTTTAGATATAAGTCCCAGAGATCTGAGAGTTATTATCTCGTGAACCAGATTCAGGGCTGACTTGGGGAGAAAAGAGAGAGAAATAGATGTCTCAATATATTTTATTACTAACCATTTGTACTGTGGATTAGTATTTCTTCTTTTAGTTAAATTGTTTTCTGCTGCATGTAATTTGAAGCTGTTATCAGGCACACAATTACTTAGCGATTGTTATATTGTGTTGATGAATTAACTGCTTTCGCATTGATGAGCTATACCTCTTTATCAGTGGTAATAATCTTTGCTCTGAAATATGCTTTGTGTCTATTAACATAACAACTCCAGCTTATTTTTTTTGTTTGTGTGTTGGCATGATATATATTTTTCCATTGCTATTTCACTTTCAAATTACTAGTGTCTTTAAAGTGAGTTTCTTATAGGCAGCAGTATAGTTGGGTCTTATTTTGATTTTATTTGTTTGGTTATCCAACATAACAATCTCTGACTTTTAATGTTTGGGCCATTTCCATTTAATGTCGATATTAATATGATTGGGTTAATATCTCCTGTCCTGCTATTTTTCTTTTATTGTTATATTTGTTGACTTATCTGGTCTTTGTGTGTTTTCTTTCTTGCCAGTTTTGGGAATTAAATGTTTTTAGCCATTTATCTTACATCCTTTGTGTACTCATTAGCTATAGCTATTTTGTTTCTTTAGTAATTGCTTTAGAATTTGTAGTATGGATCTTTAACTTCTCTCTATTGACCTTACTGAAATATTATACCACTTCACAGTACATTACTATTACTTTTTCTTTCAACAATGAAATCTCCTTAATGGTTAAAAATGTATTGTCTATCTAACTGTGTTTATCTAGATTTTCATCTGTTATTTTTCTTCCTGAGGCACTTCCTTAATGTTTCTTGTAATGAAATTATGCCAGTGGTTTTTTTTTTTTTTAATTTTTGTACATCTAAAAACATTTTTATTTTTCTTTGCTTTTAAATACATTCCCACTAGATACCAAGGCTTCCCTGGTGGCTCAGACGGTAAAGCGTCTGCATACAATGCAGGAGACCCGGGTTCGATCCCTGGGTTGGGAAGATCCTCTGGAGAAGGAAATGGCAACCCACTCCAGTACTCTTGCCTGGAAAATCCCATGGACAGAGGAGCCTGGTAGGCTAAAGTCTATGGGTCGCAAAGAGTCGGACACAAATGAGCAACTTCACATTTCACTTTCTTTCTTTCCATTAGAAATGGAATTCTAAACAATTTTTCCTTTCAGCGTTTTTTACCATTTTTTTTTAATTGTAACAAATTCAAGAAAGACTTTGTTTTTCTACATTATTGTGTTGGTTTTGCCATACACTGACATGAGCGTTTCTAATGTTATTTTTTCTCTGTCTCCTAAATTGCTATGTTTTCAATTAAACTACCACAGTCATTCATATCTTTGTACCTCTGTACATAATACATCTTTTTTTAATGGTTGCTTTGAAATTTTTTTCTTTGCCACGGATTTTGCACAATTTTATTATTATGTCTCTGTGTAGTTTTATTTATGTTTCTTCTGCTTGGAGTCTGTTGAAATTCTTGCATCAGTTGGGTTTATTGGGTTCATTGAATTTGAAAAAAAATTTGGCCATTGGTTCTTCAAATAGTTTTGTTTGTTTGTTTTTCCTCCCAGCCTTCCTCTTCTCAATTAGTGCTTCAAATTGCATATATGTTATGGTGTTTTAGGTTGTCTCACAGAGCTCATAGATTCTTTGTTCGATTTTTCATTCTTTTTGCCCTATTTTGTTTTGGATAGTTTCTATTACTATATCCTTAAAGCCACTATGTTTCTTCCTGAAGTGACTCATCTGATCTAAGTCCTATTCCATCCACTGTATTTTTCATATTACACTTGGCAGTGCTCATCTCCATAGGATGGTTTGAGTCTTTCTTTATATGTTCCATAGTTCAGTTAATATTTTCAGTCTTTCCTCTACCCTCTTGAACATATGGAATATAGTTATACTAACTCTTTACTTTCATCTATTTCATTGGTCTGTCTCTATTTCTTAATTTTCCTTCTCATTATGGAATGTATATTTCTACTTTTCTTCATGTTTGGTAGTTTTTGTGTGCTTTTTACATAATGCACACACTTGTGGGAAGTTGGAGATATTTATATATATATATTTAAAATATATTAAATATATATGTTTATATATAAATATAATATATATTAAATATATATTAAAATATATATAAATATTTATATATATTTTTTAAATATTAAGTTTTGTACTAGGATGCAATTAAGTTACTTGGAACAACTTTGATTCTCTTGAGACTGGCTTTTGAATCGACATGGCTCAAGAACACGTAGTAACATAGGGCTAGTTTACCCTGTAACCGAGGCAGTACCTTCTGAGCACTCTAATCAAAATTCCATGAATTACGTGATTGTCCATCTGACTTGTGGAAGGCCCTGGGTGAGCACCAAAGAATTTTTTTTCCTTTCTACTTTTGCATGGTTCTTTCCCAAGCCGTGGGAAATTTCCCCATACACATACACTAAGTACTCAGATGGAGACAGGAGACAACCTCGGTAGATGTTGAGAATTCTCCTTCTCTGCGTTTCTCTCTTCTCTGCTGCTCTTGCCCACAAGCTCCAGTTGCTTTGATCATCTCAGACTTCCAACTCCGTGTCTGCAATTCAGGGAGAGCACCGGTCTCCTATATTTCTCCTTTCTCTTCTGCAGCCTTGTAAATTTTTCTAAGCAGTAAGTTGAGGAAATCAGTGGGCTCACTTTGTTTCTCTTCTCTAAAAGAGAAACCTGATCTACCTGATGTCCAAAATAACTTGTTTCCTGTATTTTTTTTTAATGGATCCAGGCAAAAGGGTACATCTCGTCCCTGTTAACCCATTTTGATCAGAAGTGGAAGTCCTTTAATAGACAATTAAATAATTATTTTATCATTTCAGTATGCTGAAACTTTGATCTTTTCAAGAGCACCAAAGATACCAATCTGCATTGTATCTGTTTCCTTATGTCTGTCACAAATCCCATCAAGAATGATTCCCGACTGTCATATTGTACCGTCAGAGAATAAATTTAACTTGAGTGCTCTTAGAAATAGGTCTCAGCCTGTGGAGATATGAACATTTATAACTCCCAGAGTGCATTCTGAGTTCAGTGAATACAATGTAAATTACAATGTTAACCTCAGCATCACCCACCCACATCAAGAATAATCCCTTCATGCATGGGAATATAGAAGTTTTGAGTTTATGACATGTAAGCATTTTAAATCAGAAAAATCAATGCACTTCAGCAGCCTCTAGAACAGTTGACATACATGAATAAAAAATGAATAAGCACTAGGTAGAGAATATTTTATTGTCTTCAAATGAAGTACATTATAGGTGTTGGTTAACAAAATTCTGCTTTGTGTTTTTTGAAGCAGAAATAAGAATTATGAAGAATGATTTTTGACCTGAAGTTTGAGAAGTCCGATCACAAAAGCCCGTTGAAATAAGTCGTTTACTGGCGAAGAAAATACAGAAGGAGGGTAGCTTTACTCCTTCTTTATCCATGATTCTCTTTTGTACAATGAAAACAATAGGGAACATAAATTCCAGCTGTGTGTAAGACTGGAGGATCAGAATATGTCATTGAAAATTTATATAGAGTGTGCTGTGTAAGCCATTCTAGAAGAAAGTCAACTTACTTTGTTATTACTATTTGGTAACTTTGTTATTTACACAGGGAATTCATGTTTATCCTCAAGTTAATATCAGCAATTTTACAATATAATTTTCCCCTGAGAATTGTAATGGGTGTGATCTAAGATAGAGTTTACAGGAAATGTGAATGTCTATTGTTAATCTCGGTGTGCTTATGTATACTTCTTATCTTGCTGTGAATCTTCTCCCTGTCAATACTATTTGCCTAGTATCTATATTCCAAATTGTGTGCCTGGAATAGGAACTTTGATGAATCTAAAGAACAGTGAATCTTCTTGTTTTCTTAGCACTTCATGATTGCCTGGACTTTCACCTTAGTACGTTTCAGTGCTTTTACTTTACAGTTGTAGATGAATTCGAAATAATATAAAGAAGTATTATCTGAGTTACAGTTTTATTTTCAAGTGTTCTTATCATTTATTTAATATTAGAATACTAAATGGTTGAACTTGTCAGTGGTACAAGCTAAATTAGAAAAAAAAATTATTGGAGTAGAAGGTGTATCAAAAAACTAAATGATTTGTAATTTTTTTCCAAATTTATCATATATAATTTTTTATTGTTGCTTTTGTTGTTTAGTCACTAAGTCATGTCCAACTCTTTTGCGACTGCATGGACTGTAGCTTGCCAAGCTCCTCTCTCCATGGGATTTTCCAAGCAAGAATATGGGAAGGATTGCCATTTCCTTCTCCAGGGCATCACCCTAACCCAGGGATTGAACCCACGTTTCCTGCATTGGCAGGTAAATTCTTTACCACTGAGCCACAAGGGAAGCCCAGTTATTTACTGGGTGACTGTTATGGTTGAATGGCATCACCGACTCAATGGACATGAGTTTTGAGTAAACTCTGAGAGCTGGTAATAGACTGGGAAACCTGGCATGCTGCAGTCCATGGGGTCGCAGAGTCAGACACAGCTGAGCGACTGAACTGAACTGTAGCATGAAACACTTTGGAGGATAGTGAGAGATACTGTGAACTATGAAGCATATTTCTCTGACATATTCTAGGCTTCCAGAATCTTATTTAATAAGTATAAAAATATTTCTTGAAAAGAATAAATGATGTCAGGGGTTTCTACAAGGAAAGTAGTTGCATTGGTAGGTTGGAAGGTTCCTCAGACATGAGATTGTTCATAGACTTTTGGTAGAAATTTCTGCTTGAGAATTTCAACTTAAAGAATCGATAGGGTTCATTCTTCTGGGGGAAGACATGATACAGCAAATACAAGACTCAAAGTCAAGGGAGAGCGAGAGAGGCGTAAGATCCAGTGAACTGGGCTATTTAACCATGAATGCACATTCTTACAGGGCAGTTGCAAGAGTAATGAATAGAAATAGCTTGAGTGTAAATTTGAGGTGGAATAAAAATACTCTTAACATTCTTTTCTTTAAAACTTTTTATTTCGTATTGGAGAATAGCTGATTAACAATGTTGTGATAATTTCAGGTAAACAGTTAAGGGACTCAGTCATACAGATGCATGACTCTCCCCTAAATTCCTCTTCCTTAACATTCCTGGATTCACCGACCCCTAAGTATTTCTGAGAGTTTTATGCTATATATTTAGCAGTCATTTTGTTGAGATACTAAATGAATCTCACATGCTGGAAACTTTTGTGCAGATCATTTAGCCAGTCAGCAAGTCTTCACCGAGCCTTTTTGTTCATTGTCACACATCCATTATCATGAGAAAATAATATTCTGTATTCAAAAAAGTCCCAGAAAGCTGAGACACAAGGTTAAAAAAGAAGCTGAAACTATGCCCTGGTGGTCTTTTGAGTCCTAGCCTTGACCTTTTTAATATGCAATTTAGTAATGAAAGACGGTGTTTCGCTCTCAATATACAATAAATGCTGGTTTATGTTCTTTTCCTCCGTGTCACATCTTTTCTGAAAACCAGTCCATGAAAAAGAAAAGTGATTAATCTGTTATAATGATTAATTCTAGTCAGCACGGGGGGCTTCCCAGGTAGCTCAGTGGTAAAGAACCCATCTGCCAGTACAGGAGCCGCAGGTTCGATCCCTGGGTCAAGAAGGTCCTCTGGAGTAGGAAATGGCAACCTACTCCAGTGTTCTTACCAGGGGAATCCCATGAACAGAGAAGACTGGTGGGCTGCCGTCCATGGGCTGCAAAAAAGCTGGATATGACGTGGCAGCTACCCCACACCGACAAGCCAGCGTCGGGCAGCTGTGCCCTGCACTTTGGTTGGTCTCTACTCTGTTCAACATCCAGAATCCCTCAGCCTGAAGCTCCTGATACTCACATAAAGACATTCAGAGCCCAGATTCTGATCCCCGTAATGACTCTGAGGAGTCCTGACTGCACATTTGAGTGCCTGCTGGCCTGTCCTGCCATGTGGATGTGGCAGCCTGTCTTCCTCCCCGTATCTAAGCGGGTCCATGGTGATACAAATCCTGCTCTTTCTTAGCACTGTGTCTGGGCATTTAATTTTTCTGAGAGTGGTGCTGGGGCAGAGAGATGTCTAGGTGACAGTTAAGATTTCGATAAAAATTTATTGGTCAAGAATTTTTTTAAATTACCTTTAAAATGTGGCATTTTATTAGATGGTATAGCTCAGGATGTTTCTGTTTTTCAAGTGTGCTGCTTGTGTTGGTGGGGTTGTGTTTAGGAGTGTACTTTAACCATCGCAATTCCATTATACAAATGTGGAGAATAAGACATATACTAGTCATGAGGCTAGTACAGATAAATTAGCAAGTTAAGGGCATTCAGTTTATTATTTGAAATACAGTTTATTATTTCTAGCACTATCTGCCTTGCAACATATTAATCAGTTAATCAAGTAATTAGATAGCATACCCAGTATGTAAATTACTTACAGATTTTAATTAACACTCATCTGGGAGAGGCCACTGGTTACACACAGCCCAAATCTTAAAAGAACAGTTTAGCCATACTTAGAAATACCATGTTATTTCAAATTCTACTCACTCAATAAGAATAATTGGTCTCTAAATATTTTACTATCTTGTTAGAATAGAAAACAAAGTGATCATGTAGTTCAGATATAACAGATTGTGTTATAAATCATTAAAAGAAAACATAGCAAGTTAGATTGCATTTCTACTGCTCCATTGTACGGAAAAGGCGATGGTACCCCACTCCAGTACTCTTGCCTGGAAAATCCCATGGATGGAGGAGCCTGGCAGGCTGCAGTCCATGGGGTCGCTAAGATTCAGACACGACTGAGCGACTTCACTTTCACTTTTCAGTTTCATGCATTGGAGAAAGAAATGGCAACCCACTCCAGTGTTCTTGCCTGGAGAATCCCAGGGACGGGGGTGCCTGGTGGGCTGCCTTCTGTGGTGTCGCACAGAGTCGGACACGACTGAAGCGACTTAGCAGCAGCAGCTCCGTTGTATGTTCATCTATATAAATAAGAACTAAAGCAGTTCTTCAATGAGGAAGACTTTCACCCCTTAAATGTCATTTGTGAGTGCCTGTTGCCTAGAATATTTCTGAGAAGTCACAGTGTTATGAGCCAAAAGATCATTTTATTTTCTATAAGCATTTAAGTGAATGTCAACATAGTCTTCTTAGCAATGAAAGAAGTGGCATTTTAGAAATCATCGACTTATTCTATTCGCCTTTATAAGGTGTGGTAGTGTAAATGGGGTCCCCCAAAAGATGTGTTTGACTCCTAATCTACGGAACCTCTGAATGTGATTGAATTTGGAGAAGGGGTTTGCAGGTGTAATTAAGAATGTCTAGATAAGGTTTTCCCAGATTGTTAGGTGGGCTTTATATCCAAGATTGTCTCCTTACGAAAGACACACAGGGGAAAAACAGAGAGATGCAGGTGGGGGCCATGGAAGACAGAGGCAGAGATTCAAGAGGTACAGCCAAGGAGGAGAGCCAGCAGTCGCCAGGAGCAAAAGACAAGGAAGGTGTCTCTTTTAGAGCCTCCAGGGCAGCGTCATCCAGCTAACAACCAAGTTTTCAGACTTCTAGCCTTCGGAATTGTGAGAGAATAGACTTCTAAACGTCAGACACCAAATCTGTATCCAGCATACCTCGTTTCATCGTGCTTCGTTCTCTTTGTGCTTTATAGATACTGTACATTTTTTACAAGTTGAAGATTTGTGGCAACCCTGCATTGAACCACCGTATTGGCACCTCTTTTCCAACAGCACTTACTCATTTTGTGTCTCTGTGTCATGTTTTGGTAATTGTCTCCTTACTTCAGCAGTTTTTGTGATTGTCCTGTGTATATGGTGATCTGTGATTAGTGATCGTTGACATCACTATTGTTGTTGTGTGAGGAGGCCACAAACTCTTCTCATATCAGACAGTGAGCTTACAGGACGGATGTTTTATGAGTTCCCCTCTGCTGACTGGCCATTCCTGACTCCCTTCTCTTGGGCCTTTCTCGTCCCCAGGACACAACATTAATATTAGGCCAGTTAGTAAATCTACAATGACCTCTTAACGTTCAAGTAAAAGGAAGAGGCCATAGATGGTATTCTCTCAATGGATTTGGGCAAAGTAAAACTGAAAACCTCCTGGATAGGATTCACCATACTAGATGTCGTTAAGAACATTTGTGATTTATGGGAAGAGGTCAAAATATCAACACTGAAAGGATTTTGGAAGAAATTAATTCCAACCCTCCAACCCCCCGCCATGGATGACTTTGTGGGGTTCAAGATATTTTAGTGGCGGAAGTAACTGCAGGTCTGGTAGAAAGAGCAAAAGAACTAGACTTCGAATGGAACCTGAAGATGTGAGTGAATTGCTGCTGCTGCTAAGTCACTTCAGTCATGTCCGGCACTGTGCAACCCCATAGACAGCAGCCCAGCGGGCTCCCCCGTCCCTGGGATTCTCCAGGCAAGGACACTGCAGTGGGTTGCCATTGCCTTCTCCAATGCATGAAAGTGAAGTTGCTCAGTCGTCTCCGACTCTTTGCAACCCCATGGACTGTAGCCTGCCAGGCTCCTCCATCCATGGGATTTTCCAGGCAAGAGTACTGGAGTGGGGTGCCATTGCCTTCTCCGTGAACTGCTGCAAAGTAATGATAGATGAGGAGTTGTATCTTATGAGCAAAGAAAGTGGTTTCTTGAGATAGAATCTGTTCCTAGTGAGGATACTGTGAACATTGTTGAGATGACAACAAAAAATTTAGAATATTACATAAACTTAGTTGACAAAACAGTGTCAAATTTTGAGAGGACTGACCTCAGTTTTGAAAGAAATTCTTCTGTGGGAAAAATGCTATCAAACAGCATTTCATGCTACAGAGAAATTGTTCATGAGTGAAGAATTCAATCAGTATGACAAATTCCATTGTTGTCTTATCCTGAGAAGTCGCCACAGCGGCCCCAGCCTTCGGCAAATCCCACCCTGATTAGTCAGCAGCCCCCAACATCGAGAGCAAGACCTCCACCAGCAAAAAGATGATAGCTTACTGAAGGCTCAGATGATGGTTAGTGTGTTTAGCATTAAAGTATTTTGATTAAGCTTGTACATTGTTTCTTTAGACATAAGGCTATTACTTCAGTATAATGGAAATACGACTTTTAAATGCACTAGGAAACCAAACCTCGGTGTGACGTGCTTCATTGCAACAGGCGCCTTTTAGCAGCAGTCTTGAACCCGACTCACAGTGTTTTCAAGCTTTGCCTGTGACTTGCTACAGCAGCCTCGGAAAGTAATAAAAGTATAACTCTCCTTCTTAATTGCTTTTTCTCAATCTCCTTCTACATTTTTTAAAAGAAACATTTTCTGAACCAAGTAGCAACTACTTTCTAAAGCAGCATGACCAGTATTGAAATATTAAATAAAAAGAAAAACTTAAGAAAGGACACAAAAAGCAGTGTTCTTTAGCAAAGAAATTCTTAAGGAGTTTGGGAATGACCCTGGGAGAAGATTCTTGGTAGTGAAATGAGAATAAGATAGGTCTAACTTTTTAGTCCAAGGGACTATTATACCTCAGTTCTTCAAAAGAATTGTGTTCTTCTGGCTCATCAGCCACACCTCTGATGCTAATGTCCAGAAGCAAATTAGAAACTGAATACCGGTCTTGCCTTCATTCCTGTCTACTTTTTCTCTAATGTGGCAGGGCCTTTGTTCTCCAGCCAGAGACAGAAAGGAAATTTGGATGAAATACAATGAATACTGCACAGAGGCTTTTCTGGTGGAGAGCAGAGCAAATTAACAGGAAAAAAAATCAATTTTTTTCTTAAAAAAGCAGAGTCAGAAATTATATGCATAAGAATAAACAAATGATTTATCTTTATGTTAATCTAATTCATAAGGTTTATACATCACGTAGTCATTTCCAGGCAGAAATCAGAGCATGGTGTAACATTACTGCACAAAACTGCACTTAGCTGCAAGGCTGGAGAGTAAAGGTGATGGGTTTCTTTTTATGCTTGACGCTCTTCCTGTCAGTGTGCTTTGTGTATGTGTGTGCTCAGTCATTCGGTTGTGTCCAACCCTTTGGGACTCCATGGACTGTCGCCTGTCAGGCTCCCCTGTCCATGAAATTTTCCAGGCAAGAACACTGGAGCTGTTTGCCATTTCCCACTCCATGGGATCTACCTGACCCAGGAATCAAACCTATGTCTCTTGCACCTTCTACACTGGCAGATAGATTCTTTACCGCTCTGCCACCAATGACCTTTACTAATGCGTTATCTCATGATCATGAGTAAAAATTCAGTGCTTAATAGTTATTATTTTCCCCAAGTCTCTGGTATTATTTCCACACTATCTTTTATGCTTAGAACTTGCAATGCAACTGTAGAGGTTGGCTCCAACTGTGGGATATACATTTGATGACATACAGAAAGCAAAAGCATGGATGTGTATATTGTCAAATGGAATTTATGTAAAGAATTTTTTATGAGAAAGAATAAGAGCTTCCATCTCTTGACAGTGACAGGGTGAAAGAACCTGCTTTCTCTCTTTGTGCTTTACTCGTCTGAATCACAGGGGGAAACGTTTTGAAATTTCAAAATGCTCGGTGTGACTTGCAAGTGAGTTTTCTCTTGTTGGTCAAGTTAGTTAGACTTTGTGTCCTGGTTTCCCCAGGCTGTCAAGTGAGCGTAACAAGCACTCCTGGCCTGGGGGAGAACCGCTGCCAGCTTGATGGAGGATGGAGTTATTTTTGAAACAAGTATTATATATCTTCAGGAAACAAAATCTGGTTTCAGATTGTTTTTTCTCTTTTCTGAATAGGCTATTACTGTAAACATAGGAAACTTTTTTATGTGAAGACTGGAAAATCCCATGGATGGAGGAGCCTGGTAGGCTGCAGTCCATGGGGTCACTAAGAGTCGGACACGGCTGAGCGACTTCCCTTTCCCTTTTCACTTTCATGCATTGAAGAAGGACATGGCAACCCATTCCAGTGTTCTTGCCTGGAGAATCCCAGGGACGGGGGAGCCTGGTGGGCCGCCGTCTATGGGGTCGCACAGAGTCGGACACAACTAACGCGACTTAGCAGCAGCAGCAGCATATATACTTTTATATGAACTATATTTTATTGTTAGACCTTGAAGAGGAAACAGGGAGAAAACCAATGCTAATAGTAGTCCATAAAATAAGGAGATAATATTGTTTACCCTACGATATAATAAACACCTGGGAGACTGCTGACTGTGTACACTAGCAGTGGTGTAAAGGCTTGCACAACCCGTAACACCAGCAAAGAAGAATGCCATCCGTTGAAGCACCTCCTATATGCCACACTGTATGCAGAACTCTGTCTTTTATATGCATGGTCTCCCTTGACCCCCACAGTAATCCTAGAGCACGGTGCTCTCATTGATGCTAGCCCACAGGTGGGCTAACACCAACTAGATAAACTGAGGCTGACAAGGCTTAAATGATGTTTACCGAACCTTTTAGCAAGTAAGTGACAGAACCAGGACTCAGACTCCCTGACTCCCAAATATTTCTTAATCACTGTGCTACACAAGGCTTTCCCTGGTGGCTCGAGTGGTAGGGAATCTTCCTGCCAGTGCAGGAGGTGTGAGAGACATGAGTTTATCCGTGGGTGGGGAAGACCCCTTGGAGGAGGAAATGACAACCCACTCCAGTATCCTTGCCTGGAGAATCCCATGGACAGAGGAGCCTGGCAGCCTATAGGCCATAGGATCGCACAGAGTCAGACATGACTGAAATGACTTAGCACGCATGCACAGACATCAGGCTAAGCACCTCCCACAAGATACACTTGTGGAAGTCAAATACATCATTAAGAAATATCTAGTAAGTGGAGTCCATCCCTCCGAAACTCTAGAATAGTTTTCCACAGTCAGACCCATTTCTCCACAGGCACTTTGTACTTGAAAAATTCTTCAGGGATGTTGTTTTTGCAGTAAAAGTGCTTTAAATTTGGAAGTATTTTTTCCAACTCATTTTTTTCTGTTTCACATGCGTGTGTATACACACACATGCACGCATGCACACACACACACACACACACACATTAGGTCTCTTTATATACCTTATGTTTATTTTTATTTCGTTTGAACTTCAGTCCCCCACCTCAGCTATCCATAGTTGCCCATAATACAGAAAGTGTATAGATGCTCTTTATTCAACTGGAAAAAAATATTGAATAATAATAATTTGTACAATAATTTGTAAAGCAGAATAGTTTGTTTTCTTTAAAAACAAATCACTTCACTTCTAAGTGCAGGCCTCCAATGATTTGCCTGCTTCCCTAGCGAGTCGCGAGCAGGCTAGATTTCCTTGTTATTATCAATGAGATACTTATTAGAGGTGCAAAAATGATAATACATTTTTCAAGATCATTAACATTATAATAACCAAAACAGAATAACTTGGGTAAGTCTGTCCAGCTGATTAGATAGAGTTATTGGAGCATCAGTGTGTTTGAATGCTATAAGTCATAATTCAATCAATATTATCAAGTGCCAAAGAGGAAAACAATATTGCCACTTATGGCTAAATGGAAAGAACACTAGACTTGGAATCAAAGGCTCACTTAGATCTGTCTCTTCTTTTTATTATTTTGGAGGCCATGAACAAATAATAGTCTCTTTAAGTATCAATTCATGTCATTGTATGGCAAAACCAACACAATAAAGTAAATAAAATTAAAAAAAAAAAAAACAGAAACATGAGGCAGGAAAAGTAGCGGATGTTTGGGAGAACAAAGAATAAGTTGCCTGGTGAAATAGGAGAGTTGGCGCAGTATAACAGAGGCTGACCTAGAATGTTTCAGTGAGACTGTAGACCTTTGAATGTCCAGGTATGGAGCTTGGGCCTTATCTGCCCCACAGGAAGTGAAGAGCTGATCAACATTTTGAAACAGTAGCAGATAATGATTTAAGAAACTTCTGAAATGTGTTTTTGAAAAATACTTTCCATTAAATGAAAAAAGGATTAATTAGCTTAAAAAGGAGGTTTTTAATTATTTTATATACATAGTCTCTTAATACCAAATGAGATAGTCCTGATAAAAGTATTAATGCTCAAAAAGGTGGAGGACATGATAATACTGTACTGCGTGTAGTAATATACCATTCAATACTTATAAAAATACTGTACTGTGTCCAATAGATAGACATAACCTTCAAGGGTATTTCAATTGTTTCTACTTAAATAACTACAAATAATTCACCTAAACAAGTTTAGAGAAGATACTATATAAACAAATACTGTACAATGGTATAAGGAATATACAGAATTAACAAATTAATATTTTCATTGTTTCTGATGGGGGACTACAAAGGTTCTACATGTGTGGCTAGGAAAAATATGGCCAAAAAAAAAAAGTATTAATTCCCACATTGTCAAATTAGACATAAAAACTCAGTTTTCTTGAGGTTATTAGGATGATTAAAGAGATAAAATATATAAAACCACTTAATATAGTTTTATAAAGATTTTTTTTCCTTCCTTCCTAAAAAAAGATAAATTATCTGTGTTTTTTCCAAAAACGTAGCTGCAAGGTTGACTGGGAAGTGCATAATCTTTATTTTGTCAGTACATTGACCTAGCAAGCGTTCATGAATTTTCTTACAGGGAAAGAACTGGACAGTAGGCAGAGGGAAAACACTGTGTTAGTCAGGTTTTCTAGAAAAACAGAACCCATGATATAGGTACATAGATAGATACTTGCATACATATAAAGATAGGCAGATCCATAGAAAGACACAGGAGTTCATACATTCAGAGACAGATAGATATGGATAGATAAATAGATAGGTATTTCTGCAAGCTGGAGGTCCAGGGAAGTGGTGGTATAATTCAGCCCTCCTCCAGGGCCTGAGGATCAGTAGAGCTGATGGTGTAACTCCCACACTGAGGCTGGAGAATGTCAGGTGAAACGTGCTACCTCAAGCAGTGAGCTGGGGAGAAAATGGGTGAATCCCTCTTCCTTTCAACTCTTATTTTATTGCAGCCCTCGGATTGGATGATGCCCACCCATGCTGGAGAGGGTCATTTGCTTTATTCAACCCATGAATTCAAATGCTAACCTTTTCCAGAATCACTTTCTCAGATACACACAGAAGTCATGGTTAACCAATCCCCTGTAGCCTGTCAAGCTCACATATAAACTTAGGGTTTCTCCTAATTCATCCACCATATTACCAAAGGCAAAAGTGCCCTGGATAATTCAAAAATCCCCACCTTCATAGAATCTGTCCACAAAAATAAGGTACAAATAAATGGAGGGTGGTGATTTGGGAGAAAGAAACTGTATATGTATTCCAGTTGTCTCCTACTAGCTCTTTTTCACCTGTGTATAAATAATATCATAGCCTTTGTATTTCTCCAGATATGTCATTTATTCACTTGGCATCCCACCTATGTTATTTCATAACTTTGAAATTTGTAAACGCTAGATATCGTCTTTGCTCCCTTAGGAATCTCCCACATGATCACCTGCACACACATACATCCTCACTGAGAATCTGTGATGTTTCTCATGTTGATGGAAATTTCACCCCATGATAAATATTCTCAGAATTCTTACGTTCAAGGATGAAGAAAAATCAGCAAACTCTTTCTTTCTTGAGTGAGCATTAATGCTTAAACCATCATATGAATGGGAGCCCAGTCAGTCCATTACCAGATTTAATGGTTTTTGAAGGGATCAGTTCAGAAATTGTTACAGCTGATGGGCAAAGGAAGAGATGCGCATACGTGAGTGTTCTAGCATTGAGCATTTGTTAAAACATCCATTAATCAGGAGTTAACCTTACTATTTATAATCGTAAGCCAAAATGCAGCACATTGGAAATGAGCCTTCTTGCCAGAATTTTTCATTTGCAAATCAGTCAACCACATTCTTCTCTGACATCAAAAAGGCTGGGAAAACAGTGGGTGATTGCTCAGGAAATTTATGAGACCAACATGAGCATCTTTCACATTCCACAGAAGAAATACAACAAATCCTTTGCTGACAAAGCTGTAGTCATTACAGATTTTATATTCCAGTTTACAGAAGAAAGGCCTCTCTCAAGCAGATGGATTGTTTCATCACAGGAACTTTCTTGCAAGAAAATCACTTAGGAGAAAAACTTCAAATAGATCTGGATAGAATCCTGTCTTCAACAGTGAGGAGCTGTTTGGCCTTGGCAAAGATAATTAATCCTTTGAGTATCAATTTTGTTTACTTTTTTAAAAATGCTTTTTATTTTGTTTTAATCTGTGTGAGTATAGTTGCTTTACAGTGTTGTGTTAGTTTTTGCTGCACAGCAAAGTGGATCAGCCTCACGTATACATACGTGTTATCTTTTTGCAATTTCCTTCCCTCTGAGGTCACCACATTATAAAATAGATTCTCATTAGGTAACTATTTTATATATAATAGTCCATCTCAATTTCTCAGTTCATCCCATCCTCCTTTTCCCTGCTTGGCGTCCATGTATTTGTTCTCTACATCTGTGTGTCTGTTCCTACCCCGGAGATAGGTTCATCTGTACTGTTTTCCTACATTCCACATACTTGTGTTCATATATGGTACTTTTCTCTTTAGGTCTCACTTCACTGTATGTCAATCTCTAGGTGCATTCACATCTCTTTCATCATTCAGCAAAGAGTCTTGAAGTGCTGACTCTCTATCAGGAACTGTAGTAGGCGCTGAAAATGAAAGTCATTCATTCATGCCTGAGTCTTTGCGACCCCATAGACTGTACAGCCCATGGAATTCTCCAGTCCAGAATAGTGGAGTGGGTAGCCTATCCCTTCTCCAGGGGATCTTCCCAACCCAGGGATCGAACCCAGGTCTCCCACATTGCAGGCAGATTCTTTAGCAGCTGAGTCACAAGGAAAGCCCAAGAATACTGGAGTGGGTAGCCTATGCCTCCTCTAGAGGATCTTCCTGACCCAGGAATCCAACCAGGATCTTGGGCATTGCAGCTAGATTCTTTACCAACTAAGCTATCAGGGAAGCCCTAAATAGGCACGAGGGGTATACAAAACAAAGAAAAACAGACCATGTCTTCAGAGTGAATAAAGAGGTTCCTCTCTCCCAGTTGGTCCTTGCATTAAAGAAGAGAGTGTGTATAAATAGTCACCACTGTTCGGAAATGTCCTGATAATTATCTCATTTTCTTTTGGAAGGAACTCTCCATCAGTTGGCACTTCTGATTTCCTCCAAAGGCAGTGACTTTAATAAGGGGCCCACCTACCTTAGCAAGACACAAGGCCACCCAGCTAAAGGCAGATGTTGTGCTTGGCTTTTGTTATCGTTGAGGATGGTGTTGTGACTACATTCTGGCCAATGCAGGAAAGTGTGACATTTCCATCCCGAGGCCTTGACCCCTCCCAGAATGCATGAGCGCAGGTGACACTCAGGTCTGTACCCCATCTCCCTGGCTAAGAGATGACAAGGAATTAGACGTGGACATCACAGAGGATGGCAGAGCCAAGGGAGCAACACTGGACTGCTCACTTCTGAATCGTCACCTCTACTTGAAGCTGCTGCATTTTGTGTTTCTTTATTATATCAGCTTGGGCTGTACCTTACCTAATACGATATATGTGACAAATAGAGTTTATACCATATTCATTATCTTGAATCCTAAAAAGGACACCACTTGTTCACATTCATCACTGAAAAATATTTTTTATCTATCTTTGAAACTACTATAATATTGTGTAAGTATCTAATTCTACTTCCCTACTTGATTATTTTCACTCTGAGTTGAATTATCTTGTAATAATTACAGTGCTGGAAAAATTATACTCACAAAGGAAAAATTCTTACCTTTTTTTGCTAGCCCTCCTATTTCGAGTAATGTTCCATAAAATAAAATTCTTAAGCAACAAAATAATTTAAGCACTCTTTGGCATTTGAATTTGTACCTTTATTATGTTTTATAATATTTTTAAATTCCTTTAATCTTTAAAGCACCCAGGTAGTTTTGATATTTGACGGAGTCTAGAAATGGTATTTAGACAAGTCCTACTTATATTTCTGAATTTATTTTTCAGACTTAATCTTTGCCTTTCCTCCAACACATAAAGAATTTCTAAAAGTAATGGGCTGAAGTAAATATAACTCATACTAAAGCGAATATGTCTTTCATCAGTGTAAGTATATAGGAGTAAATATAGAACACAAAATGATGCTTAGCTAACAGAATAAAATGTATAGAAACAAATAAGTCCTCCATCCGACTTAGTTCCTTAAAATGTTAAATACTTATTCCAGTAATATTTCTGTTTATAGTGTTTTTTGGAAATCTTTGCTGAGAAAGATTTTTAGAATCTACTCCATACTCTTTTGAATTTCTTCATTGACAAGAATTTGGGTTTTGACAGATTTGATGTAATATAACACCCAACAATGACTCAAGGGCAAATATCATAAACAAGATGAACAACAAATTATGAAGCAACATTTCAGATAAACGGTTTTAAACGGCAATGTTATCTTTCTGTTTGCAATTTATTTAAAGTTTTGTTTCTCCCTTAAATAATATATTCAAAATAACTAGGAGAAATTGTCAGAGACATCTCTTGCCTTGTAAATTATCCCAGCGCCAGGTCTAAATCCCATTTCAGACTTTTCAAAGGGAAGTGGGGCTGGTAGATGTCAGAAAGAGGAGTGACCAATCGGAAGCACGCTCGCATTTCCTTTTGTAATCTACAAAGAATGAACACTGCCAGTGTTACTGCATGGGCATAGGAATGGCAAACTAAAATTTCAGCTTTTGATCACCTTTACACCAAGGTGATGGTTCTTGCAGGCTTCTGAGAGAAAGTAGGCAAACAAGATAAAGGTAGGACCCTAAAAAAGAAAGTGAACAAAACTTTAAATAAACTTACAGTGAATAACTATAAAAGGTGGTGTTCAAAACAAATGCCATTATTGAATGTTGACCCAGTCTCTAGTTATTTTAAAGTATTATATCAGCATATTTTTCTGACCTGCCCAGACATGTGTAGTTTTTCTTTTAAACTAAGGCAAAATTGATACATAGTAAAATCTCAGATATTAAAGATACAATTGCATAAATATTGAAAAATGTATTCGCCAGTATCACCAAGGACCTAATCAGGTTCCATATTGTCTTTATCACCACACAAAGCTTCTGCACATCTCCCTCCAGCCACCCACCCATCCCTCACCAGCAACCACTGTCCTCATTTTGATAACAAAGATTAGACTGGCCTGTCATAGAACTTCCTAAGGATGTAAGCTTACCATATGTATTCTTTTATGAGTCTGGCGTCTTTTATTTTCACTTAGTATAATGTTCTCAAATTCATCAGTATATATTTTTACGTATCAAGAGCCCATTTTTTTTTGTCATTACTCAGATGGTATTCCATTGTGTGAATGTCATTATTTATGGGTTTGGTTTCTGAACATTTGCGTTCTTTTCTGTCTCGGCTATCCTTAATAATGTTGCTCTAAACATTCTCTAAGGGCTTCCTTGGTAGCTCAGAAAGGGTAAAGAATCTGCCTGCAAGGTGGGAGACATGGATTTGATCTCTGGGTTGGGAAGATCCCCTGGGGAAGGTAATGGCTACCCACTCCAGTATTCTTGCCTGGAGAATTCCATGGACAGAAGAGCCTGGTAGACTCACGAAGAGTCCATGGGGTCGCAAAGAGCTGGACATGACTGAGCTACTTTCACTTCATTTTAGACATTCTATAAAGGACTTTTTGTGAATGTATGTTTTCATTTCCCTTGGGTAAATATCTGTGAGGGAATTGCTGGATTCTATGGTGAGAACATGTTTAAAGGAAATTGCTAAATAGTTTTCCAAGGTTAGCATTTAACATTTCAACTAGAAGCACTACATTCTTCTAGTTGCTCCAGACTCTCAACATTCTGTGCTGTTAGTGAGGTGGCATCTCACTGGGTTGTGGTTTTAACTTACACTTTCCTTTTTCATGTGCTTGTTAACCATTTCTACATCTTCTTTTGTGAATCTCCCTTTCAAACCTTATTTCCGGCTTGTTTGGGAAAGTAAAGTTGATTAACAATGTTGTGTTAGTGTCAGGTGTACAGCATAGTGTTTTACACACACACACAAACACACACTCTTTTAATGTGTGTGTCTTTCTATATACAGGGCTTCCCTGGTGGCTCAGTGGTAAACAATCCACCTGCCAGTGCAGGAGATTCAGGTTCAATCCCTGGGTCAGGAAGATCCTCCGGAGGAGGGCATGGCAACCCACTCCAGTATTCTTGCCTGGACAATCCCATGGACAGAGGAGCCTGGTGGGCTACAGGCCATGGGGTCGCAAAAGAGTCAGACACCACTTAGCAACTAAACAATATATATATGTACTATAGGTTATTGCAAGATAGTGAATATAGGTCCCTGTGTTATACAGTAAGTTCTTCTTTATCTATTTTAAAAATAATAGTTCAGTTCGATCTCTCAGTGTCTGACTCTTGGTCATCCCATGAACCGCAGCACGCCAGGCCTCCCTGTTCATCACCAACTCCTGGAGTTTACCTAAACTCACGTCCTTTGAGTTGGTGATGCCATCCAACCATCTCATCCAGAGTCTTCTCCGACACCGCAGTTCAAAAGCACCAATTCTTTGGTGCTCAGCTTTCTTTATAGTCCAACTCTCATATCCATATGTAACTACTGGAAGAACCATAGCTTTGACTAGACAGACCTTTGTTTGCCAAGTAATGTCTCTGCTTCTTAATATGCTGTCTAGGTTGGTCATAACTTTCCTTCCAAGGAGCAAGAGTCTTTTAATTTAAATAATAGTATGTGTATGTTAATCCCAAATTCCTAATTTAAATCTTTCTCCCTTTCTTTCCCCTTTGATACCATACATTTGTTATCCATATCTATGAGTCTATTTTGATTTTGTAAATAAGTCCACTTGTATCAATTTTTTTAGATTCTGTGTCTAAGTGATATCATATGTTAATTGTATTCCTCTGTCTGCTTTACTTCACTTAGCATGATGACCTCTAGGTCCATTCCCATTGCTTCAAATGGCATTATTTCATTCTTTTTTATGGCTGAATAATATTCCATTGTATGTTTGTGGGAGGGCATACACAACGCATCTTCTTTATCCATTTGTCTGTTGATGGAAAATGTAGGTTGTCCCCACGTCTCGGTCATCATGAACATGCTGCCGTGAACTCTGGGGTGCGTGTGTCTTTTTGAAGTGGGGCTGTTGCTGAGTGTGTGCCCAGGAGAGGATTGCTGGATCAGATACTAATTCTACTTTTAGTTTTTAAGGAACTGTCATGTTCTCCATAGTGGCTCTACCAATTTCAAATATATTTTAAATGAAGATAATATCATTCACATTTCCAGATTTTAAAAAAGATAAGGATAGAACTGAGAAAAGTCAAGAAAATTGCTTAAGACTGTGTCTCTTAAATAGTCAAGCACATTTCTAACTCAGGTCTGTATTCTTCTAGTGTCATGGCCTTTCCACTCTCTCTGAATTCTTACTGAATTTTTTTACATTTTGGGGTGCCATCTGTCCAGAAGGGAGAACTCTGTCCTTCTGAACCTTGACCCTAAATGCCCAGTGATTCTCCCTGAAGGCCAAGTGACGGTGAAATCACTAACGCCATCCTGCCGCAGGCTTCAGGTTTATACCCCTTTCAGTTTCCATCTCTGAATGTTCTCTTGTGACTCCTTACCTTCTTCCTAGTTCTCACTAAACAAGATGCTGGAGAAAGCCTGGCCTCACCACGTGTGTCTGCCCACAGCTGGGTTGCTGCTCATCATTTTCCTTTGTTCATTCTTTCAGCAGAATTTTCCAGACACGCAGCTCTATTACAGTCGAGGTCAATGTAAAGCAGTCATATACAAAATTGTTTATTAAAGCCCCAATCTATACCAGTAATGTTAGAATTCGGTGTATCTGGCTGGGATCAACAGGTGTATTTTAGTTCTTATTTCCCTGTCTTCCTGATAATGACAACATGTTTTATTTCCCCCATACATCTACTGTGTTATAAATGCTGACATTCCCTTGACCTTGGCTCTATTATTTTTAAGTCCATTTGGTTTCATCTAATTTTTTTTTCTCTTCTTCTTCTATCCCCTGAGCCCAAGACAATCTGGGTAGGTAATTAAAATGCTAGTTGCTTTTCTTAAGAACATAAATCAGAAACTATATTTGTTTATGATCAAATGGCCAAATGTGATGTTCCTTGTGCCATTTTTCATTGGTGGTTATTATTTTTACCAAGTCTTTATTCTTACCTAATTATTGTGACATTATTTCTTCTTCATGGTTTATTTAAAGCATGAAGTTAAAAACTGAGTTCAAGTTTATAGTCACCTTAGACTTGTAATTAATGTAATTTCTCATTCCTTTATTTATTAAGGAAGTTAATTTCCATCTGAACAAATTTTCTTGAGTCAAGTACACGTTCAGATGGGCCACAAATCCAGATTTCAAAGCATAGAATTGTAAAAGTTGAATGCTCGAAAGTTTCATCAGTTACAACTTTATTGCCATAAAGATAGAATCAATTAAGATATATATGTGTGTATCTTTATATACTACACACACACTCTATATATGTATATGAGTCGGATACAAGGCAAATTCTTTGTGTTTTACCTTCAGGTGAGATATATGTATATGTATTTATACACATATTTATGTATATATGCTTGCAATATATATGATGCATACGTCACATGTATGATATATGTGTGTATATGCTATTCCCTGAAATTTACCCACTGAGCTATAAGGGAAGCCTCATATATGATATATGTATGTGTATATATGTGTATATGTGGTATGTGTGTGCAATATATATATGATATATGCATGCAATATATGCATAGAATCTATTAAACTTTAGTCCAAACTATAAAATTATAGTATGTATATGTAGTGAGTTACTCCACATTAGAGAGAAAAATGGCAGCAAGGATCCTCACACTGAACCTGCTGCATTTTACCTTGGCATTGTCCGCAAACCTTAGTAACCATGGCAACACCATGGGAGAGAAAGGTAAACAGAGCTTCTGCATAGGTGCGCTGTCCACCACGGAAGCCACTAGACGCAAGTAGCTCTCCAAACTTGAACAATTAAAGTTAAATAAAATGAAAAAAAAATAGTTCCTAGTCATGCTACTTACGTTTTAACTGGTCAAGAGTCACACGTGGCTAGTGGCTACCAGACCGTATAGTTATGGAACATTTACATCATTCACAGTCTAACACTGTCTTACAACACTTTGTGGTTGCTGTAAATGGAACTTAATCTGAAGATAATGAAGAAAGCAGTAGCAGGAATACATACACAGAAATAACCTCTGTAATTATAAATAAATACACACATATATGTGTGCAGGCTGCATGTCACTTAAATGTTTGAGTATCATCTGTTTGGCATCCTCATTAATTAAAGGTCAGCAATCAAATAACAAGACACATTACCCCGACGAAGGCAGGAAATTGAGTGAATATAGAAGCTGACAGATTGAGCAGGCTAGGCACACTCACACACCCAGACACACACAGACACACGTCTCAGACACTGAAAGTGAAAACATTTCACTTGGGCTTTGTGTAAATTGAGGCGCGGTAAAGTCCTGAAATTATTTCTGTCTTGTGTCATTCTTTCTACTCTTCTGCTTCAAACAAGAGTGTAAACCCTTTAGGGCCTTTTGTCTTATTCAATCTTCATCCCATTGTGACCAGAAGGTGGGTAGGCTCAGAAGCAGGACAGCTCTGGCTTTGAATCTGACTGCTGCCAGTTCATGAGCTCTGGGGCCATTGCTGAGGCTGAATTCTCTCATCCTTGGCGTGGGGACCATCACGGTACCCTCCTGATAAAACATGGCCACGTTGATATCTGCTACCACGAGTGCTCACCAACAAACAGTCTCCTCCGTGTCCTGGCATCTGGCCTCTTGCCTCAGCACCTCCGTATCCGTGTGCCTATTATTCTTTCTCTTTGTTCTATTTATACTTCTCTTCTACTCTCTAGTTTCCATCCCTTCTCTCAAAAGCCCAGAATAAATAGGAGAGTTAGGAAGAGAAAGGAGACAAAATGGATAAGTGAAGAAAAGACAGAATACATTTATAAAAGGGAAAGATATGCTTCCTCTTCCAATGCCTACCCAAAGTACATTTTATTATTTTATTCTTCTGTTTCTCTTTTAAAAGAGGAGGTCAGTGTGAATTATTTTTGAGCCAAAGTAATGATGTTTGCTTGAATTAACTAAGTGAATGGTATTTGCATTTCTCACTAATTGAGTCCTTAATGTGGTCATACAATAGTTTCACCTTGGTTTTTTATTTCACTCATTATTTCCCTGAGAAATGTGAATGAAAAGAGGGAAACCTCTGTTTGGTTGTACAGTCTCTGGTAATTTCCTGATGTAAAGCTTTGCTGAGAAATCATTTCATTAAGTGCCCCATTTGTAAGCTGTTTGTGGCACTTTATAATCTGAGCATTTAATTGTTCCTGTGACTCTGAGGGCTGGCTGCCAAAACATACCTCACCCACCAAAGAGGTGACGGATGTTTATTTTTGCTCTAACTGGCGACTAAAGGCTGCTCTGCAGAACAGTCCAGAGCAAACCCCAGACCTTCCCATCCTGGTGCTGTGGGGAAACATGTCTGGGTATGTGGAAGTCAGGTCTTTCTGGGTCTTTGGCTGAGATGATGGCAACTGGATCTCAGTCTCTACATGACTAAGACGGGAGTGACCATCCCCGCCCTAACTTCACTGTAACACTGTTGAGAAAACTGATGAAAAGTTATTTTTTAAAGTCAAAGCACAGTACACGTGAAAGTCTGCTTTTCTTAAATGTGATGGAAAATACCACACACCTTTGGTGGCACTCACCAAGAAAAGTAAAAAGTGAAAGTGAAGTTGCCCAGTCGAATCCAACTCTTTGCAACCCCGTGGACTGTAGCCTACCAGGCTTCTCTGTCCATGGGCTTCTCCAGGCAAGAATACTGGAGTGGGTTGCCATTCCCTTCTCCAGGGGATCTTCCCAGCCCAGAGATCGAACCCACGTATCCCACATTGCAGACAGACGCTTTAACCTCTGAGCCGCACTCACCCTTAAGAGACAGCCAGCAGTTCTAGGCAGACTGTCTCCTGTTTGGGCTTGCCTGGTGGCTTCACTGGTAAAGAATCTGCCTACGATGCAGGAGACTCCAGTTCAATTCCTGGGTCAGAAAGATCCCCTGACGAAGGGATAGGCTAACCACTTCAGGATTCTCGGGCTTCCCTTGTGGCTCAGCTGGTAAAGAATCTGCCTGCAGTGCGGGAGACTCAGGTTCAATCCCTGGGTTGGGAAGATCCCCTGGAGAAGGGAAAGGCTACTCACTCCAGTATTCTGGCCTGGAGAATCCATGGACTGTATACAGTCCATGGGGTCGCAAAGAGTCAGACACAACTGAATGACTTTCACTTCAGTATCTCCAGTCTGAGCCTAAATAACCCCAAGAGAGCTAGTTATTTCAGTAGGAAACAAAGAGGAAAACGATTATTGGGAAGACTATCTGAAGGAATGTTCTGCTTCTCGGAGGCTGAAAGAAGGAACCCTGCACACTGCAGATCATGTACACACAATGCCTACACCACGGCCAGAGCCCAGAGCAGCCCGTTTGTTTTCTCTGCGGTGCCCCTCCCTGGCAGGCATGCCACCAAATGTGGCAGAGGCGGGGATTTTTCTCTCCCTTCTCGATTCTCTAGTCCCAGCAATAACTTCTTCTGACTCTCAGCCACAGAGTCCAGGAGGCCCTCTCGGTTCCACGCCTCCTCATTGTCCCTCCAAACGCCCCTCCACACTGTCCCTCTCCTGTACCCTTCACTCTGTGTTTGCTCTCCCGCCTGAGACCAGGCCTCTGTGATCTTTGCCCGGACAAATAGCAACCTCTGAAGTAGACCTGCTTTAAACAGCTTTCCCTAGACTACCTACTTCTGGGGAATTAATATTTCTAAAAGCAAAGCTTGAAACTTGTTCAAAATGTTATTCCACTCACCATCTCTTTATTCAGTAAAAGACAAGACTAAAGGGCTGAGCCTTGGAGTTAAAAATTCTCCTACTTAGCTACAAAAAGGGGCGATCAGTTATCCACTCAACGGATATTTGCTGAGTACTTCCTGTATGCCAGACACTGGATTGAGGGAAGGATTAAGTAAAGGATAGGAGGTAAATGAAGTCCCCAACACACAAAGGAATTGCATTCCAAGAGTGTGTTCTTAAAGTCTGATTTGTGCATAAGTCCAACGCAGTTAGCCTAGATACCTAGCTAACGCAACCAGCTCTCGGTTTATAATACTTTTCACACAAATAATACACACAAAAAAACCCACAAAAAATAAAACATTTTCAGTCTTACAGTGCAGTACCTTGAAATGTACAGTGGTATAGTACAACAGCTGGCATAGAGGGGCTGGCATCAAGTGAACAGGCAGGAAGAGTCACTGACTGGAGGGGGCAGAGGGGGTGGGAAACGGTAGAGCTGAAGGGTCGTCAGTGGTAGGAGACAGAGGGCGAGCGGACATGATGGCATAGCTTCTTTGCTGGATTCGGTCCTATCTACCCTCTCAAAAGACTGATCCCGCAATGTCTGGGTGGTAGCTCTATTTTTTTCTCTGCATATCATGGTAGCCCTGGATTGCACTCTGAATGGCGGTTGCAGCCTTCATGCACCGAGCACTGTTCAACGCTCAGGTCCTGGGCCTCAGATAAAGAAGATCCCCTTGCCCTTTCCTGCATCGTGAGTCTCTCCAGTTACTTGTTTCTTCCTCTTGTCTCTCTCTGTCCTTCCTCCGGGCCTGCAGTTCCAGCAGGCCTTCATTAGGAAGCCGCTCGTGACACACGGCATGAAGTCCTCTTGCCGTTCTAGCTCCAGCTCTTCACCTCGCTCTGCTCCCTAAATTATTTTCACTCCCGTTGCCATCACTATCGCTTGGCACTCCTTAGCAGTACCAGCTACATCACTGCTGCTTTGACGCGTGTTTCCGGACATGCTGGGCTTGAAGTAAAGGTACCGTACTGCTGTTGTCTGTGCAGTATCGTACAGTAAAGTCCACAGAAGCACAGCCACCTGTGGAGGATGCACGCACACGACAATGTACGCTGGACACGTGAGCCAGCTCAGGTGCTTGGACACGCGAGTGCACGTCCGCACCTTTGAAGTTCTCCACTTAGAGGTTTGTACGCAGGGGGCTTACTGTAGTGAGCGAAGGCCCTAATTAGACATCCGACAAACACCCCTGCCGGGAGGAGGATGGGGGGACAGGGGGAGAAAGGAGGAGGAGAGGAAACTGTCAGTCTTCAGGTTTTCATTCTAACACGCAAGATTCCACATCCACCTTGCCCGGTTTACTTGTATTTGCATCTTTCACTCTCTCTCCTCAGCCTTTCTTCATCGGAAGAGTCAGCAAAACTGCTGCCTTCTCCGCACAGCCTTGCTGACTCCAGAACGCTTCCGCTCTGATTTATTTTTAAACTTCTAACATAGCTTCTCCATTAAAAGACAGGCAAAGAATGGCTTGTTTCAGTCCTTACATACCCTAGAAAACGTATCACCTTGTCCTTACACATGAAAAGTTACATGATAATTGATGAGCAAAGGAACAAATGAACAGACGAAGAATAACAAATATGTAAGTGAGAGGTCTTGTCGCACGGTCTTTCATTTTTCATGAACCTGTAGGTTTCAGGATGTGCTGTTTGGTACCAGTAAGCCTGGTTAATGAGCCAGTGATGTCATAATCTGACCATTCTCTGGAGAGTGTTCCTAGAAAAGAGAAAGGGGAAAGGAGGAAGGAAGAAAACCTTCAAAGATGTTGGTTAGATTGCTGCTGCTGCTCAGTCGCTCAGTCGTGTCCGACTCTTCACGACCGCACGGACTGCAGCCGACCAGGCTCCTCCGTCCATGGGATTTTCCAGGCAAGAGTACTGGAGTGGGTTGCCCTTGCCTTCTCTGGCTAGTTAGATTAGTTGTTAATTAAATTTGCAAACAGGTGTATATGATGGGGTAGAATTGAATATTGAATGTGCTATATAAATTGCATCTTTTTCGAATATGAATTGTTCACCCTTTTAAGAGATCAGTGCAATCGGCTGTGTTTGCTGTCCACACATTACCCTTAATGAAACAGTTCAGGTCCAGTGGGGCAGAGGTGTCCAGTCACATCTACTCTCTGACAGGGATCCAGTGGCCTCTGCTCTGTGCCTCGGGTCGCCCTGGTTCTCTGCAGTGAGCTGGCGTCTGCGTTAGGCAGACAGTTACCACTCTAATTTTCTCTAATTGACTTGTTGGCAGTGCTCACAGAGGGCAGAAGATGTAGGGACATGGAGAGTGGGCCCCGACAAGCACTTGGCATTGATGGGGCCACTGAGCGAAGTACATAATCTGTAATGAATAAAGGACTCTGGGCTGTCAATCTAGTACATGCCAGTGGCATTTAATTCACACCAAATATTAATTAAAAATAATGATGTTCTTCTTACTGGCTTTTGTTACTAAGCACAGCATCTTGGTCCAGCCCCTGAGGAGCTATCTGCAAGTCATTTGATTCTCTCAGCCCCACTGAGATGCTTGCATTTCACTACCTTCAGGCAAGATTCAAAAAAAAAGCTCTCAGAACAATGGGTCTTTCACCTACCTAAGTCTCTGGGGAAGAAGAACCAAAAATTCTTCCTGTTGCGCATTCCTTGTCCAGTCCCTGTGGTCAATAAATGTGTGTTTATTTCCTGCTTTTCTGGCCACAAATAAGATACTGGCCAGAAGCCATCTGTTTAGGATGCTTAAAGAGTTATTAAGTACTTTTTTTTATCTTTCTTTATCCCAGTGTGATGTATTCTATAGGAAATGTTGGCCAAACAATAATATAAATCTGATCAATGATTTGAAATCTGTGGAATCACTGAGAATTTCCATAATTAAAAATAACCCCCATGGACATCCACCAAAATTCAAGTTATCTCAGTACGATTCAGTCAGAGTAAATTCAAATGAGAGAATATTGCTGTACATCATTTTTCAGAGGCAATTGACATGTTTTCAAGCCTAAATATCTGTAACATTTTAGCAAATCCAAAAAATAAATTTACTCTCATAATTGTCATTATATGTATTCCCGAACAATGGGGTCTGGCCATAATTAATGATTAATTCACTTGGAATTCATTATGATAATATTGAATGTGTTTAATTCATTTGATGTGTCTAAAGAGGGAGCAATTCTAGGCAATTCTTTTGTGATGTTTTTAAAGTTGAGCTCTGAGCATGTGCAGAAAAATAGCTCCACATTGCCCTCTAGTGGTACACTCGCAAATGACATTCTTTTGTATGGGGCAGAAACACAAACCCTCCTCCCTTGCTCTGCATCTCACAGCATCTTTCCCCCTCAGTACACACGTAAATGAAATGCCTCCATCACATTGTAAAAGGAGTTTAAAGCAATATAGTCCTATGTCCACTATTAACTCATAACTGAAAGTGAAAGTTGGTTGCTCAGTCGTGTCCGACTCTTTGCGACCCCATGGACTGTAGCCTGCCAGGCGCCTCTGTCCATGGGATTCTCCAGGCAGGAATACTGGAGCGGGTTGCCATTTCCTTCTCCAGGTGATCTTCCTGACCCAGGGATCAAACCCAGGTCTCCTGCCTTGTGGCCGGATGCTTTACTGTCTGAGCTACTGGGAAAGCAACTAATAACTGAATGATATGTTTATTGATGTTGACTCTGACTCAATATTGGTTCAAGCTTGAGGGAGGCCCGAAAAGATCCTATTGCTTCCTCAGTAGATCCAGATGCAGTATGACAATAGCACTGTACAGAGGCCAGAAAAGGCCCAAAAGATGTTAGCACAGAGAGTGTGAAGAGCGTAAAGGGAAGCTTCTTGAAAAAGGGAATACGAAGTTGTCTTAGGTCTTTTATTTCCTAGGTAGCTCTGTGTTACTTTAGAAATGTCAGCAAACTTACCTGATGCTCAGGTTACCAACTGAAAACAGCAACAGACTAGACTGAAACATCTTAGAGACCCTTAGCTCTAAAATGTTCCTTTACCAGTGGCAACTCTGCTGAACCTCTGTTTACCTTTCCTGAGCATAAGCCATTGCTACTTTTTATTTAAGTTTAAGCTTGATCACCCTCAGGGTGTACACACCATGGTTAGAATTAGTGGGATTTAGTGCTCAGTGTAGCTCGTTAATCCAACAGCTGGTAAATGATCAAACTCTGTCCTCTTTGTGAGCATTCCCTCTACCATGGGTGGACATGGCGTGGAAGGAGCTGCTGTTGCTCAGAGACTTGCTAGACACTTCATGGGTATCAGTACGAGCAAGAGTCAGTATTGAAATGACAGTGAGCTCACCTCTACTGTGAGGGAGGTTAAAGAAATGATGAACACTGCTCAGGAGCCAGACAGCAGCTAGATGAGGTGCACCTGCTCTTGTAATTCAAACTGAGACCAAAATTTGAGCCAGGAAAATGAGAATGAATCAGTTATGGTACTTTTATTCTTTTAAAAAAAAACAAAGAATGCCTATTTCCAAAACTGAAAGCCACTTGTGCAGTAATACTCCAGAGACCTTTATGGAATACGTGCCCTGAAGAGGTATACATTGGGCAGCTGGGAGGTAGTGACAGAGAGGGGAAGGCGCTAATTCAGTGTAGCATGGATAAGGCTGACCGCCGGGCACTCAGCGTTAACCCTGAGCGGGAAATTCAGAGCTCAGATCAGACATTCTTCGCTTTGAATTCCAGTCTAAATTAGAGGGGTCCATGGAAAACCAGTGCATCCAGTAGCCTTACATAAAGGACACCTGCTTCTCCTCCTTCTCACATCTTATAGTTCCTGCTTGGTTGTTGTAGATCTTGATGGCTGTTGACATCTTGACTAAAGACTAGACCCTGTTACCTATTCTTCCATGAATACATACACATTTAAATGTAGTTGTATATGTAGGAATCTAAGGTAATAGACAAGGGGCCACGGACCTGGATTCAGTTCAGAGATATATGATTTTGTTTTGCCAGCACAAGTGTATTTTTTTTATTTAAATCATTTGCCAACATTTGAAAATTTGCAGATTTCCCATAAAACTCTGTATTTCCACAAGACTCAGACAACTCTGAGCCTGCTATCCATAGGTTAGTAACACCCTGAAACTGAGTGCTGACCCCTCTCCTTTGATGAATTATTAATACTTAACTGAATTCCTGTCCGGGATCCTCTAGGCCATGTTGTCTTTGACACTATAGCCAAATATTTCTAGCATTCTCTCCTCCCTCCCTTTCTCAGGTTTGAAAACAGAGACAAAAACAGAAATAGAATTCTAACTTCTAGGCATATGCGTCTGGCATCACTGACATCTCTCACTCTCTTGATAAAGAAGCGCGTATTACTGTTTAGGGGCTCAGCTGTGCCTAACTCTTTGCAACCCCATGAACTGCCACCTCTGCCCATGACGATTTTCAGGCAGAGATCCTGGAGTGCATTGTCATTTCCTCCTCCAGGGGATCTCCCCAACCCAAGCATCGAGCCCGCTTCTCCTGCCTTGCAGGGAGATTCTTTACCACTGAGCCACCAGGGAAGCCCAGAAAGAAATACATAGACAAACACAACTATATAGTACATGTATATTGGTAAATTAAATACAATTTCACCCAAAAGAAGTAATTTTATGTGGTTCGACTCTAACACAGATGTTTACACTGTCATTTATATGTGTTTGGAATCAGACTATGACTTCATTCTAATAACTATAAAGTGTATTTTTCCTAATAGAAAAGTGTCTTCATGATCTTCCGAACTGTATTTTCAACCTGACCCATCTCTTCTCTGAGATACTTTATTCTTTTGATGTTGTTGTTCGGTCGCCAAGTAGTGTCTGACTGCCACTCCATGGGCTGTAGCGCGCCAGCTGTCCCTGTCCTTCACTGTCTCTCGGAATCTGCTCAGCTTCATGT
Organism: Antilocapra americana; assembly: GCA_007570785.1. NCBI lineage: Eukaryota > Metazoa > Chordata > Mammalia > Artiodactyla > Antilocapridae > Antilocapra > Antilocapra americana. Next base: position 8,413,306 of record ML661903.1, on the reverse strand, counting down.
CCACTGAGTCAGTGATGCTCTCTAACCATTTCATCCTCTGCCACCCTCTTCTCCTTTAGCCTTCCACCTTTCCCAGCATCAGGGTCTAAATGAGTCGGCTTGTTGCATCAAGTGGCCAAAGTATTGCAGCTACGGCATCAGTCCTTCCTTCCAGTGAGTATTCAGGGTTGATTTTCTTTCAGATTGACTGGATTGATCTCCTTGCAGTCCAGGGAACTCTCAGGAGTCTTCTCCAGCACCACAATTCAAAGTCATCAATTCTTCAGCCCTCAGCCTTCTTTATGGTCCAACTTGCACATCCATACATGATTGCTGGGAAAACCAAAGCTTTGGCTGTACAGATGTTTATTGGCAAAGTGATGTCTTTGGTTTTCAATATGCTGTCTAGGTTTGTCATAGCTTTTCTTCCAAGGAGAAAGTGTCTTTTAATTTCATGGCTGCAGTCACCATCTGCAGTGATTTTGGAGCCCAAGAAAAGAAAATCTGTCTGCTTCCACTTTTTCCCTATCTGTTTGCCATGAAATGATGGGACCAGATGCATTGATAATAGTATTTTGAATGCTGAGTTTTAAGCTAGCTTTTTCATTCTCCTCTTACACTGTCTTTAAGAGGCTCTTTAATTCCTCTTCACCTTCTACTGTATATCTGAGGCTGCTGATATTTCTCCAGAAAATCTTGAGTCCAACTTGTGATTCATCCAGCCCAACATTTCACATGATGTACTCTGTATATAAGTTAAATAAACAGGGTTACAATACAGCCTTGTCATACTCCTTTCCCAGTTTTGAACCAGTCTGTTGTTCCACGGAAGGTTCTAACTATTGCTTCTTGACCTGCATTCAGGTTTCTGAGGTGGTCTGGTATTCCCATCTCTTGAAAATATTTTCAGTTTGTTGTAATCCACATGAAGACTCTCTTGTAATCAGTGAAGCAGAAACACACATTTTCTGGGAATTTGCTTGCTTTTTTATGTGATCCAGCAGAAGTTGCCAATTTGATCTCTGGTTCCTCTGCCTTTTCGAAACTCAGCTTGTACATCTGGACATTCTCAGTTCACATATTGCTGAAACCTAGCTTGAAGGATTTTGAGCACAATCTTATTAGCATTGAAATGAGCAAAATTGTAAGATAATTTGTACATTCTTTGGCACTGCCCTTTGGGATTGGAATGAACACTGACCTTTTCCAGTCATTTGCCCGCTGCTGAGTTTTTCATGGCTGTGACCCATGCCCATCCTTCTGTCTCTAAATCCTACCCATGCCCTTCTGTCCTAGTTCTAAGTCTGATAATTTCTCAATGAGTTAATCCCTAACTAAGTTTTTAGGCCTCTAAACTCATGTAGCATTCATACATTGTATGACATACTTTTCTGCTTAATTTTATGTACTTTTCATTGTGTTCTCTGCCTTGAATTATGACTGTAACCTGGCAAGAAAGGTCCATCCTTTCCAAATATTCTTTTATCTCCAACAGCATTTAACACTTGTTGACTGATCACTTTTTTTTGGTAAATGAGGTTGACAACATAAATCTAGGAAAAATAAATATCTTCTCATGTAGGTGAAGCAGTCCCTGACTGGAAGCCCTTTGGCTGCATTAAATGTAATTTTATTTTAGTCTCCTTGTTGTATTGTGGTTCTTGTGTCATTGTGGTTTGGAACGTCAAGTCTTTAAGGCGAATATTTGGGTCACATAAAAATTTCATGAAGAAAAATCTATCTAATCAGTTTTCAAAGAACACTGTCAGACAGAAATTCATTCATTTTAAAAGCTGTTGTAAAATCAAACACAGATGCAGAAAACCACATGCAACCAATGTATCACTTCATGAATTATTTTAAGTTAGAGTTCACCCTGTTTCTTGGCTGTGTTTTCTGCAAATTGGCAATTGGATCCAGAAGCTTGATCAGACCAAGTAGGTTTGATCCCTCCAGCCAGACTAGAGGGTAGTGTACTATTTATTTCATTGTGGCGTGCATGCTAAGTCGCTTCAGTCATGTCCAACTCTTTGCAGCCCTGTGGACTATATCCCACCAGGCTCCTCTGTCCATGGATTCTCCAGGCAGGCATACTGGAGCAGGTTGCCATCCTCTCCTCCAGAGGATCTTCGAGACCCAGGGATCCAACCAGCTCTTACATCTCCTGCATTGGCAAGCAGGTTCTTTACCAACTAGCACCACCTGGGATGCCCTATTTCATTAGGTATATAATGTCCAGATTCTCTGTTTTATCTTAGCAATCATGAATTCTTAGTGTGTAATTTGTTCATTAAGGCTGAAAATTAGCGATGTTTGCATGTTACCAGTTTTTTATTAGTTAGTTGGAATACTATTAGAATAGGATACGCCCTTCATATACTGTTTGGTAGCACGCTGGTAGAGTTTGTTTAAGAAGAACATGCTAAACATTTGACTCGTTACCCAGACTTGAAGATAGTAGTTTGCTCCCCTGTCCATTCAGAAATGACCGACTCTTACTATTCTTTAAAATATCTGTGAATTCATACATTCATATGTATTTGTTAAGTTTAATTTCATTGCCACTTTTTTATTTATGGCAGCTGTTTATCCTCATCTTTGCTTCTGTGGAAGCTCTTCCAACTTGACTTCCGAATCCATTTGACACAACCTTGTTATTCTTTGACGGTTTCCTTTCTACTTGGGATGTCAAGCTCCTTCAGGCTCAATTGCTGTGTTTTCTGCTTTAGACTAGGAATCCACCAGTTCTCCAAGACGCCTTTGTTCCTTGCAATGCAAAATATATTTTTTCAGAATCTCAGTTTGAGTGAAAAGATACCTATGTCACTAAGTCAGTGTTTCTAGACATTTTCAGTGGGCAGAATTAGAGATAAAATACCTTTTGCATTTAAACTGATTTTTTCAATTAGATTTTAGGAACACAGCACTTCATCTCTTCCATTTTACATGTGTAAGTCTTTGTTCACAACAGGGATCCCACTCTGAAGGACATAGGGTACGACAGAATTAGACTTTCTCATGATTTCTCATTTGTTCTATTTCACATTGCATTGGTATTAGAGTAACACTGATAATAGTTTTACCATCAATAATAATTATCAAAACATTTATATATATATATAATTTCCATTCTCCCTTAATTTTGTCTTATGATTATAATAAGGGAACAGTATCAGAACATGTAGTGTTTAAAAATAAAATTTCTCCTTTTCACCCTCAATTAGTCTTAGTTCATTAAATTTATTGTTCTTCAGTTAGTTATTAGATCAGTATCTCTCTGGTCACTTTAAATATCTAAGGCTCATTTTCCAGTGGTTCTCAGCATCAGGGGAACAATATTTCCTGATTCCTTGCAAGTTGATAACAGTTTGGGTGTTATCAAACTGTTATAACAGCCCTTCATATTTAAAGTTAACTTTTGTTGACTGTGAAATCCTTGAATCACATTTTCTTACCTTGAAGGTCTCAAATCACTTCAGTTTATTCTGGCACAAAATGATGCTGTCAAAAAAAATCTGATAATAATCTAATTTTTCCCCTTATAAATCATGTTTTCTTTTTGTCCACATGCCTAAAAGATTTTTTTAAGTCAGCAAAACTTTCTTGAATTGCATTTTTTTCTGTGCATTTGTTCTGTTCCCTTTCTTTAATTTTTTTTTCCTCAAGGACACTATTACTACAGCGTGAAGTTCTTCCTTCTCAAATGTTTATGTGTGTGCTGTAATATTTGTCACTTTTTCCTGCATTTTTCTTTATTCTTGCTCAGTTTACTCTTGTTCTTTTTTATCCTTTTTGCATTTATTTATTCACCTTGTTACACTTTCTTTCTAAAATTACTTCTTTACTTAAATACAATTCTTTCTCGAAATATGCCACCTCACTTCTGAATTGTAATCATTCTGATTTATGTTACTCTTGCGTCGCTGGCATTTTGTTTTCTTAGCGTTACTTAGCTCACTTTGGAATAGCAAATTGCAGGTTTGATGCATTTTTCTTGTGTACTTTTGATCCTCTTTTTGAGTCTATAGGTATGATAGTGTCCTCATTTTATTTTGTAAGAAACTTAACCCCAACAGATTTTTGATGCTTGCTTTTATGAGATTTGTTTCCCTGCATGCTCAGAAATTCAAATAGATTTTCTAAATACACAGAGATCCTGTTCTCTTGTTTTTCTTACATCAGGGCTCAGGGCTCAGGGAACTGTAACCTGTAGGTCAAATCTGCTCCAGGTCCTATTTTTGTTCGAGCATCACTGAACTAAAAATGCTTTTTGTACTTTTGAAGAGTTGTAAGCAAACATAGATGGATATGTGATAGAGACTAGGTGGACTGCAAAGCCATATAGACTACCTTCGTCTCTTACCAAAAAGTTGGCCAAACCTTGGTGCACACTAAAAACTATGGCAGTTTGCTTTCCAAGTTTTCAAGACTATCCCTCTCTCCTACTTTGATCTGGACTTTCTCTTCCTTTCATGTCTGTTGTTTCTGACCCACTCGCAAATTTTAAATATATTTTCAATGGTTTGTCCCCAGTGTGAACTCTGTCCCGGCAAGGAGGGTTTGTTAGTTTGTTTTTTTGTTTTTTTTTAAAATTTTCTTTACTTTATTATGTTGGTTTTGCCAAACAATGACATGAAACCGCCCTGGGTTTACATATGCTCCCCCTCCAGAACCCGCCTCCCAACTCCCTCCCGACTCCCCCCTCCCCACCCGCCCCCCGGGACATCTCAGTGCACCAGCCCCGAGCATCAGTCCTGGGCTGGCGATTGATTTCACATATGTTAATTAACATGTTTCAATGCCATTCTCCCATATCATCCCACCCTTGCCCTCTTCCACTGAGTCCACAAGTCTGTTCTATGCATCCACGTTCCTTTTGCTGTCTCGCATGGAGGGTTCTCATTACCATCTTTCTAAATTCCATATATATGCGTTAGTATACTGTATTGTTGTTTTTCCTTCTGGCTTACTTCACTCTGGATAATAGGCTCCAGTTCCGTCCACCTGAGTAGAACTGATTCAGATGAATTTTTTTTTAATGCTGAGTAGTATTCCATTGTGTATATGTACCACAGCTTTCTTATCCATTCGTCAGTTGATGGGCATCTAGGTTGCTTCCATGTCCTGGCTATTGTAAACAATGTGGCGATGAACATTGGGGTACATGTGTCTCTTTCTACCAGAAAATTGCTAGAGCTAATCAGTGAATATAGTAAAGTTTCAGGATACAAAATCAACACACAGAAATCCCTGGCATTCCTATACACTAACAATGAGAAAACAGAAAGAGAAATTAAGGAAATAATTCCATTCACCATCAAAACAAAAAGAATAAAATACTTAGGAGTATTTCTACCTAAAGAAACAAAAGACTTGTATATAGAAAACTATAAAACACTGATGAAAGAAATCAAAGAGGACACAAATAAATGGAGAAATATACCATGTTCGTGGATTGGAATAATCAATATAGTGAAAATGAGTATACTACCCAAAGCAATCTATAGATTCAATGCAATTCCTATCAAGCTACCAGAGGTCTTTTTCAGAGAATTAGAACAAATAACTTCACAATTTGTATGGAAATACAAAAAAACCTTGTATAGCCAAAGCAATCTTGAGAAAGAAGAATGGAACTGGAGGAATCAACCTACCTGACTTTAGGCTATACTACAAATCCACAGTCATTAAGACAGTATGGTACTGGCACAAAGACAGAAATATAGATCAATGGAACAAAATAGAAAGCCCAGAGATAAATCCACACATCTATGGACACCTTATCTTTGACAAAGGAGGCATGAATATACAATGGAGAAAAGACAATCTCTTTAACAAGTGGTGCTGGGAAAACTGGACAGCCACTTGTAAAAGAATGAAACTAGAACACTTTCTAACACCATACACAAAAATAAACTCAAAATGGATCAAAGATCTAATCATAAGACCAGAAACTATAAAACTCCTAGAGGATAACATAGGCAAAACACTCTCTGACATAAACCAAAGCGGGATCCTCTATGACCCACCTCCCAGAATATCGGAAATAAAAGCATGAATAAACAAATGGGACCTAATTAAAATTAAAAGCTTCTGCACAACAAAGGAAACTATAAGCAAGGTGAAAAGACAACCTTCAGAATGGGAGAAAATAATAGCCAATGAAGCAGCGGACAAAGAATTAATCTCAAAAGTATACAAGCAACTCCTGCAGCTCCATTCTAGAAAAATAAATGACCCAATCAAAAAGTGGGCCAAAGAACTTAACAGACATTTCTCCAAAGAAGACATAAAAATGGCTAACAAACACATGAAAAGATGCTCAACATCACTCATGATCAGAGAAATGCAAAACAAAACCACAATGAGGTACCACTTTACACCAGTCAGAATGGCGGCCATCCAAAAATCTACAAGCAATAAATGCTGGAGAGGATGTGGAAAAAAGGGAACCCTCTTACACTGTTGGTCAGAATACAAACTAGTACAGCCACTATGGAAAACAGTGTGGAGATTCCTTAAAAAACTGCAAATAGACCTGCCATATGATCCAGCAATCCCACTCCTGGGCATACACATCAAGTGTTCATGTTTACTATTCTCAAACTAGTGTATTGCACTTTATATTAATAGAATTACCTGGTAGTTGTTTTAAAATTACTCTGTTTTCAGGATTGATGTTTCCCTCTAATTTCTCTCCCACAGATACTAATAATGTGTGGGTTCTAAGGGCCTTGGTGGTTTGTCCACATCCACTGGTATTTTAGGATGTGAACATATAGACCCCATCACCTCATTTTGTCATAAAAGTCTGAATGCCTCCATTTAGTCTTTCTGTCAGGAAGATCAAAAACGACATTGCCACCACTTCTGCCTTCTTCCCAGAATCAAACTCACTCATTTTTCTACTGTTTGCTTAATTGACTATATTCAACTTGATTTCAGGAAAATGTTTATCCTACTTCAGCACATTAAATAAACCCACACATAATTTTTTTCTCTGTTTTTCTCCAGAGTCAAGCTCCCATTATGTCATCTCCCTAAAAGCTTTTAACAATGCAGGAGAAGGAGTTCCTCTTTATGAAAGTGCTACCACCAGATCTATCACAGGTAAGCTGAAATAGTTAATCATTTTTGCACAAGGCATTTGAGTTGTGAAAAAAACAAACCAAAGTGAAACAAAACAAATAATGAAGGAAAAAATGTATGGAGTCATGTCTGAGCCTTAGGTGTTTATATACACGCACAATGTATTATTTTGGGGGTTATCAAAATTGTAAGAGGAATTCAGTCCATAAATTAGCACATGGACTTAGAGAATATAGGTCCCTTATTCTCTCTATTTTTTTCCAGTGGCTTCATATTTTGGTGTCTTGACACCATTGTTCATTCCTCTGGGCAGCTTATTTCAGATCAGTTCATTGTAGGCAGGAGGGTCTTTGCAGAAAGGCCACGGGGTGTCCGAATGGACACTTGCTTCACTACAGGGGGTCCTTCAAGCTGATATTGACAAGCATGAACTGCCCTCGTGGGGCTAGTTTGGACTAGGTCGAGTCATACAGCAGCTTCTTTCTGAGCTGGGCCAACAGGTCATCACCCCAACAGTGCCCAAGGCCTGTAGACACTAAAAGAATTGGCTGCTTCAAGGGCTTATCACTTCTGGAAATTGTTATGTGAGTTGGACCTTAGAGGAGGCAGGACTCAAGGAAATGAGAAAGAGAAAGGGATGAGTTAGAAAGCGAGATCCCTGTCATTTATGGAGACTATTTGTGAATAAGGCTGGGCCTATTCAGAAACAGAATAAGTACTATAAGTACCTCTGTGAGGCTTGCTGATGACCCAGTCACATGACTCAGTCACATGACCACTCCTAATAGCCTTCTGTCTGAATTGTGAAATCAAAACCCAGCAACTCCATCTTTTTAATGTATACCTTGATCCTTTCAAAACCCACAATCCTCAAAGTTCATTCAGCTTATGAGCTGTTTTCACCTTACTGACAACAAAGGATCTGATACGAAGGAGCAGGATTTAGTAGGAGCACCATGGAAAATTACCGGGGTGCCTGAGTATGAGCCCTGGCAGCTAGGGATAAATGAGCCTCCAGTAAAGGATGGGGTCCTGTGACTTCTGCTACCACCTAAATTTATGTGAACTTTGTACAGTTTGTTTTCCAAATCTGAAGGTTTCATTCAGAAACTGTCTTGAAAATATACAGTTGTAAACCAGATTTACAGTTATTATGTGATGGTTTTCACACCATACCATCATTTTATTGATTTCCACCAAATTTCCTTTTAAACCATGGATGTTATTCCAGAGTCTCCTTGAATCTTCGGCTGCTGGTTTTAGAATTTGGGCTCTGTCTGAAGTGGTATGCAAAAGCTTGGGTGCATGTCAGTACATTAATTTATCCATGGAGACAGTATATATCTTGCATTGCATTATCAGAGGGACTCTGCCTCCCAAAAAAGGGTAAATAAGAAATATTACCCTAGAGAACATTTACTGTCAGAAGTGTTGTGTCTAAATATGGAAATATGGAGGCAAATAGAGGCCAGGATGGGAACCACGAGATAACACAGTGACGGGTGTCTGGGATTTTTACTTCCTCTTATTCTGCCAAAATTCCTTTGAGTGATAGCAGCCACTTTGACTGAGCCAGTGCTTCCCATAATGTTTATTCATTAAGTCAGCTCTTCTCCTGCCTACGGTAAAAGATAGTTTAAAAAGTCCTTGATATGAATTTGAGCTCATGATCAGGCCAAACAAAACGGTACCATGATCAGTCTTGTAGAACTCATAGCTGTTTTTACCAAAACTAAAAGACCACAAGGAAAGAACACAAAGATGACCCCCAAAATCCATTTTTGAGCAGAAACTAGTTATAGTAGAGATGGAATTCGGATAACTTGAAGATAAATTGCTCAGGAACTGTTTGAGATGTTATTAACTTCTTTTCCCTTAACATTTGTTGTCATTCTTTAATTCTTAGCATATGGCATCCCTAGAGTGGTTTCTAGAATACCAGTGATCCATAAGACCATTTTTTTTTCCTGCTATGGCTAATCCTAATGGATCTGAGAAATGAAATAATACTGAGAATTGAAAAACATATAAGGGATTTTCTGATTGAAAAATGTCAGTAAGGGGTTGGAGAGGATGAATAAACCCAGCTCTTTCCACATCCCTGCCAGGATGTGGCAGACTTATTTTGTTGTATTTTCACACACAACAGAGAACAAAGAACAAATAAACAGAAGCAAAGGTTTAGGTTCTTCAAGAGACCATCACAGTAAGGGTGTCTTAGGGATACTGAGAAGACATTTCTGGTCTCTGAGCCTCTGCACAGTACTCCCATGAGCAGCCTTGGAAGAGATGAACATAAAGTGATAATAATAATAATAAAGCTCAGAGACAGTAAATGCATCAGGCTGGAGTGTCAGGCTATGGTGCTTTCCACATGGATGTGTTCATAGATGCTGGTCCACTCTGGACCTCATCTGATTCTAAACATATCAGCATTACAACCAAGGAAAGTCTCACTAGGTCAGAAGGACAGGTTAAGTGTGTACTTGTTTTGCTGCATTTTTTTTTTTTTTTTGCAATTTTATTTCATTTCGTTGCAAGAATAAGACATTTTGAGCCTGGAGATGGGAAGAAAACAGGCGAATAATGAGATGTGTTATTTGAATTTGTTTATTTTCAGTTGTTTCATAAATGTCTAAATGAAGTACAATCCAGATGTAAAATTGTATTACTCTTAAAAGCTTATTTTGAGCATTAGTATATTGACTAAAACAGTTATATGTTCTTACCAAAACAACTATTAGGAATTGAATTGGTTTCTCTTTTTAGCAAAAGCTTTAAAGCTATATTTTGTGTTTTCATCTTGTTTTTCCACTCTTTTGAATATCACCACTACAAACGGTGAAGAAAAAAACCATAAACAGAGTTATTTGGCAGCAAAATAATGTATTTAATTCAACTACTCAGTTTCTGACCTGAAAGGGAAAGATAATTAGCAGTATCTGTAGCATATATTTAGAGCAGCGCTTGCTACCTAGCGTTCTGCTTTGTTAGAAATACCTACTGTGCCTGTACTATCTATTGTGTCAGACACAAGGCTCATATGGCTGTTAACATCTGAAATTGTCTAGTGCAGCACAATAAATGAATCTTTAATTGTATTTAATTTTAATTAATTTAAAGTCAAATTGTCCATGTAACTATGGCTATTGCATTTGCCCAACTATGGAAGAAGTGGCAAATATAACGTCAAGCCATGCCTGAAAAAAAAAAAAAATTCTTCCAAAATAAGCAAGAAAAACTTGGCCACGGTAGGAATTTTTGAATTACATAAGTTCATAGGTATATATCAAAAACCAGCATTGCTTGAAATGTATGGATGCATTCTGGAGCTGAGACTCTGAGAAACTCAACAAGAAGTTTATGAAAAATGTAATTTTCTAAAAGCCAGAAATAGCAGAATTATTACCATTGCTTAAAGTAAAATCACTACTTTTGAAAACCTTATATGGGGTATTTATGAAAAACAATCAAGTTAGTATAGTTTTTCAACAAAACTAGATTAAGCAAAGAAACAACAGATGGGATAACATGAATACGAGTTGATCTGCCTAGAGTTTGTGATTGAGAGGAGTCCTGCACTGTGCGCAACATTCTTCTTTAAGTCAGCTGAGAATAAGTCAAGTGAAGACAGCGCCTGCTTTAGTTTTGCCAGAATGTTCCCCTGATTACCAGCCTGATAACTGATTGGGATCCTCCTAGAGGCTGCAGTGTCTTCAGCTGCCCCTTCATCATCTCATAAACCCATTCAGGTTTAACGGAGCCCTTAATAAGAAGACTCATCAAAGGAAATACGAGAAGCCTGGCCTCTGTCATTAAATTTTAAACACACATTTTTCTCTCTCCCTCTTTTTTTTAATCTTCCTTTTGTTCTGTTTTTCTTTTCAGATTTTATATTTTACTCCAAAGACCATAGCCCAGTAAACTGCTAAATAATTCATTAGAAAACAGTGATGAGTAGGGAGTAGACTTTTAAAATTCAGTGAACAAAGTGAGGTAATCATGAAAATCAACCCATAGTCTCTATATTATACTTACAAATATAAGCTCAGTGTGTTTACCGTTCCAGATACTCTGTATGTTGGTAGGCCTCATCTCCCCAAATGCCACTGTATGGCCAGGCGAAGAGCTCATCTCATTTTTTGTTAGTGAGAACACATGTTGTATGATTTAAAAGAAAATGTTAACAAATTTAAACACCTTTGGTAATAAATGAAAGGCTCAATTTTGGACTCTCTCTCCAGCTGCAAAATAAACTCTCCTGATTCTGGTATCTGCAGCATCAAAACAAAAATAAGGTTTTTCTAGAGAATTTTGTGAAACCACAGACATCACTGTTCAGATTCTGTTGTGTTATGGATCAAAGCTCGTGTGAATCTCATCAGTCCATAGCGAGTTCATTCTGTCTCTCTGCCCAATGATATGAAGTCTTTCCTTGGAATTTAAAATTGTAGAACAAGGAACATAGAATATAGGGATGCCATAAATAACTTACTCTGTGAGAATGTGGGTAAAATGGACAGTCCTACACTTTTGCTAAGGATTTCAGTCTAACCACACCTTGTGCCGTGTAAAACCTGATTATCACATCATTGACCCAGTGTGGACTTGGTCTGACATCGTCCAGTCATAGCCATGGATTACTATGGATCTCAGGGCCCTCTGTTTGTTTGTTTCTTCTCTACACAATATTTATGCAGATAAAACCTAAGCAATAATAAAAGCATTAGAGATACCAAATCAAGCTAGAGAAGGAAACAACCAAATAAATAACACAACAGGTATCAGATAGGCATTTATTTCTTTTGCAGAAGGAAATGAAATAGACAGTCCTTAGAATCTTATTTTGATGTATCTTTCTAGTTATAAAACTGATGAATTCTATACTGGATCTTTGAAGAAGCAATATGCAACATTTCAAGAAAAAAAAAGTGGACTTTTAAAATTTGTAACGACAAGCGACAGCCAAACTGATAGAAGCATTCTAAGGGAGTAAGGAAATTATGGAAAATAATCAGTTACCTTTGTAATCTAGCAATACTGTTTCTAATGAGTTTTCCGATTGAATTAATTATAATTTTTTCTGTTCTTCTCATGTTCCCTTCCATCATTACTGCCATACATTTAACTCATTGTGACGTGTTGCCACTGATGTTTATTTTTTTAACTCTTTTGTTTATGTATGTATTCGTTTGCTTCATTGGTCGGGTTTTTTAACCCAGATCCCACTGACCCGGTTGATTATTATCCTTTGCTTGATGACTTCCCCACCTCGGTCCCAGATGTCTCCACCCCCATGCTCCCACCAGTAGGGGTACAGGCTGTGGCTCTTACCCACGATGCCGTGAGGGTCAGCTGGGCAGACAATTCTGTCCCGAAGAACCAAAAAACGTCCGAAGTGCGACTTTACACTGTCCGGTGGAGGACCAGCTTTTCTGCGAACGCAAAATACAAGGTGACGTTCTAACTGATAGTATGAAGTTTAACTTGAGCTGTCATTTGTTTAATCCACTGTTTTAAACACTCCCTGGACTGTCATGAGTTAGGTCTCTGCAGTGACACGACATGGAACACAAAGCATTTTAAAACTCAGTACGTAAAACTGGCATGGGGATTATTGTGTCTTAGGAAACAATTCTAAGACGAGGTAGAAAAGCATCAGGAGCTGTGAAATGTTATTTGAATTCCACCAGATGTTGGGTTTGTATAAATAATGTAATTCTGTACAAGGGAATGCCATTTTCTTTTGAAAATAGCAGAGCTCAATGTTAGTTTCTTGGAAAGATGTTGATGTTTTTCTTTTCATGTGAAATCTAGGTTTACGCTGCCATCACACATATTAACATTGTACACAGTGACCCCATCTTATGCTGAATCTGAGAAGGAACATATGAAGATCATTTTATACTATCCTTAGATGGTGAACACACCTCAAGTCATTAACATCTGTTTCCTCATTTAGCCTTGAAAGGCCCTCATGTGGTGAAGAAAATGCACAGCGCACCCTCCCCTTTAACTAATATGAATTAGACCAGCTCCCTTATCCATGTCCTCTCATTAAGTCATCTCTCTCTCTCTCTCTCTCTCTCTCTCTCTCTCTCTCACACACACACACACACACACCCAGGAGCTCCTTAGAGATACACATTTGAGGCATTGTCATCCGTTCACATCTCTATCAGTCAGCCAGAGCAACTCCAACAAATATTCATGTATATACTCAAACGCTACCTCCTCAGCCTACCACATTAGTAGTGTATATGACAGTACACAAAGGTAAAGGAAGATGAGATCAAGTGATTGATAAGCACCCACCATTTACTTAGGACTGTGCTAGATCATAGAGGCCATTTAACATCTTTTAGTTGTTACTCCAGTATTCTTGCCTGGACAGAAAAGCCTGGAAGCTTATAGTCCATGGGTTCACAAATAGCTGGACATGAGTGAGCAACTAACACTTTCACTTTCACATACTTAACATTGCTACTTACAATTTTGAAATGTGTAATACCACTCAGCTCCATGGAGTACTTTACAGAATTCATAATTTATTCAAGTGAAGTAATATATGAAACCATATTTAAAATATTCACAAGATGATTGTCTAAGGTGAAAAAGAGTTAGTTGTTCAGTTGTTTCCGACTCTTTGCAACCCCATGGACTGTAGCCCACCAGGTTCTTCTGTCCGTGGAATTCTCCAGGCAAGAATACTGGAGTGGATTTCTCCAAAGAAGACATACAGATGGCTAATAAACACATGAAAAGCTGCTCAACATCACTCATTATTACAGAACTGCAAATCAAAACCACCATACGTTATCTCATGCCGGTCAGAATGGCTGCCCTCAAAAAAACCTACAAACAATAAATGCTGGAGAGGGTGTGGACAAAACCCTCTTACACTGTTGGTCGAACTGCGAACTGGTGCAGCAACCATGGATTACAGTGAGGAGATTCCTTAAAAAACTGGAACTAGGCCTGCCATACGACCCAGCAATCCCACTGCTGGGCATGCACACCCAGGAAACCAGAATTGAAAGAGCCACGTGTACCCCATTGTTCACTGCAGCACTGTTTTCAATAATAGCTGGGACATGGAAGCAACCTAGATGTCCATCAGCAGACAAATGGATAAGGACGTTGTGGTACATATACACAGTGGAATATTACTCAGCTATGAAACAGAACACACTTGAGTCAGTTCTAATGAAGTGGATGAAGCTGGAGCCTGTTATACAGACTGAAGTTAAGTCAGAAAGAGAAATGCCAATACAATATATTAACACATATATATGGATTTTAGAAAGGCGGTAATGATGACCTTATATGCAAGACAGCAAAAGAGACACAGATGTAAACACAGACTTTTGGACTCTGTGGGAGAAGGCGAGGGTGGGATGATTTGAGAGAATAGCACTGAAACATGTACATTACCATACGTGAAATAGATGACCAGTTCAGTGCATGAAGCAGGGCACTTAAAGCCGGTGCTCTGGGACAACCCAGAGGGATGCGGTAGGGAGGAAGGTGAGAGGGGAGGTTCAGGATGGGGGCACACATGTGCACTCGTGGCTGATTCGTGTCAATGTATAGCAGAAACCACCACAACATTTAAAGTCATTATCCTCCAGTTAAAATAAATATTTTTTTAAAGAGGCCCATCTTGCAAAGGGAAGTTTTGACCTCAGTTTTGACCTTTCCAAAGGGAAAGGTCAGAGCTGAGTCTCAGAAGATCGCATCAGTGTAAGGAGTGGATTTCAGATGTGCTTTCACATCCGTTCTTCTTCAAGTTGAGACAGAGAGCTCCTCCAAAGATCGCCAGCATCAGAGGTGCATGATTCCAGCAGTGTTCACATTTCCTGCCATCGCCTCAACCATGATGGGTCCTTCTGTCATTTATCATACTTATGCCATTATAATACCTTTCCTTTCTCCTAAATACTTTTTTTTCTTTATAAAAAGGACATGTTCATTATTTTGAAATGTAGAAAATATTAAAATGTCCTTGGCTAAATAAGAAATTGGCCTAGTAACTCCCTAATTGTTTTGTGATTCTCGCCAGAGAATAAAAAAATGAAGTAAAAAAAAAAAAAAAAAAACTGGAGTGGGTAGCCATTACCTTCTCCAGGGAATCTTCCTGACCCAGGGATCAAACCCAGGTCTCCTGCATTGCTGGCAGACTCTTTACCATGTGAGCCACAAGTGAAGCCCATTTGATGAAGAACGTAGCTTTAAAAATAAGAGTTTAAGCGTGGAGGGTAATGCAGTCAAAGGTACACACTTCCAGTTATAAGTACTTGGGATATAATGCACAATATTATAAATAAAATTAACACCGATTGGCATTATATATGAAAGTTGTTACAATATATCCTAAGAGTTCTAATCACAAGCAAACTATATTGTTTCTATTTATTTAATATTGTATGTATATGAGATGGTGAGTATTTGCTAAACTTACTGTTTAGTGATCACCACTTCATGATGTATGTAAGTCAAATCACTAAGTTGTACATCTTAAGCTTACACAGTGTTGAATGTGGATTATATCTCAATAAAACTGGAAGAGAAACAAGGAGCCCAAATGTTATTCAGCAACAGAGCGAGCAGCAGTTTGACCCCAGCACTCCAGAATCTTCATACCCCCCGTATCCCTCCTCCATACCACTTTACTGAGATAGCTTTCAAGGAGAATTTGGATCTCCTGATACTTAATCCAGTGTTCTTTCCACTAAACTGCCGTTATGCTTAATCCAGCCTCAAGCCAGTGTTGATCTGGGGGGGATTAAAATGTCCTTCGGAAATTTCTGACTCTGAAGACCCTGGAGTTAAAGCAAAATCCACCAATGATTTTTATAAGTCTGCCTCTTTTTTTCCAGTAGTCATGCTAGTTCTGCTTCTAGTTTCATTCAACCTTTAAGGGGCGTAAAATTCACATTTCATAGTAAATCAGTTTTTAGTTGAAACCAATTGAAAAGCAGTTTCCTTTGGTTCAGCCTCCCTGTGAGGTCAGATACTTGGAGAAACTCTCCAGCCTAGTCCAAATAGTATCGTTGAAATAAATGTCCTATCCGTCTTCTTACAGTATCAGATTTAAGACACAGCAGAACCATAAATAAAGATAACATTATCAGATAAGAAAATAAATGAAACATAAGAGAACACTTTTTAAAAAAATCTCTTTATATACAGATTACTCAATTCTAAGTTTACTTTTAAAGGACTACTTTAAAAAATTTATGCCCGTGGTATTGTACTTTGTGGAAACACTCATTTCACAGAATGGCCTTGGGTACCTTGCCAGTGTGTGAAATGTTCTGAAGGACAGTGATCTCTGCAGAATGATTTGAGCTCCAAAATTTCCAGAAGCAGTTTTTTTTGTTTGTTTGTTTTTTTAGTTGTTAATAGAACAGACAGAGTTATTGAGTTTCGCTAAGAATACCTACAAAAGAGATCCAACCCAAAATCATCCTCTGTGAGGAGAGACTATGGGCTTCACTTATGGGTTGAAGTATGAGAACAAAAAATAATATTGTTACTGTTTCTTTTCTCATCCCCTTTGACCTAGTAAGGCTTTCAAGTACTAACATTCCATCACCTTTCTCACATACACACACTCTGCACCCACACCCCGAGAAGAAGGGTTAGAGTGGGAGAGTTAAGTTGGAGAGAATAAACACAGACCATATCTGGTGAATACAGAATGGACATACAATAACTTTAAATTTTGTAAAGAGTAGGAGTAGAATGCTTTGGTTTTGCATTTTGAACTTTTCCCACCCACTATCATCTGTTACTTCCCCGCACTCCCCACTATAGCTTTATAAGCTAGCAGAGAATGCACGGTACAGAGAGGGGCAAATGCATGCATAGTCAAATGACCAGGCCTTACAAGCAGGCTTTGCTGCATCCTGTCCTGTTCCTTAATTTGTTCACTCTCATTTTTCTCATCTATGTGATTGGGATGTTGACACAAATAAGTAAGGTTCTTTGCAGCTATGTATATATGTAGCGATCTTTATGGGTAAGTTGTACAACTTGACAAAACTCCCCATCAAACTAGAGCCAGAATTCAGGTGACCTGATGGCGTTATCCAGACCACTCCCCACAAGAACACTTCAGTTAGCCCCACATCAGGCCAGACATCCATATTTTGATTGCCCAAAACTTTATATTGACCTTCCTTATCAAATAGAGAATTTTTTATATAATTTATTTTTTACTAAAGTGATTGCTCACTTGATATTTTATATAAAATTCCTTTCAAAATGCATTCACTGACTACTGATTAGAGCATGGGTATTACAGGGGATGCGAAGTTATGCAAGATTCAGTGTCCTCAAAATTCTTACAGCTCAATGAAGAATTTGTCATGCACATAAAACTCCATATATATATTTATGTATGTGCATAGATATGACATATACAGTGCCTCTATTTCACACTAGACAATGCATGAAATATCGTAGCTAACATTTATTTAGTACCTACTCTGAGCCAGATAATATGTTTTACTTTCGCACTTTAATTAGTACCGTAAGGTCAGGGCTGTGGTTGTTTCTATGTTATAAATGAAGAAACCAAGGCTCAGAGAGGTAGTAGCCGTGTATTCTGTGCTCTGTCCCTCATGCACACACACACAGATACAGACAGCCATGACTTTCCAGAGTACTTCCAGGCTAATGATTTATGATGAGCAGTGACCTTCCATAAAGTTCCTGAGAAAACTCAACGAATTCATGGCACTTAAATGATGCAAGTGTGTCATTTAAGAATACAAGCAAGGACAGTATTGCTTGGTGGTCTCCCACATGCCAGTCGTGTCTATGTTCAAAGAGACAAGTTTTATTAAAGTGTGTCCTTCCCTCCTAGCCAAACTATATCTCATTGCCCCATTTCTCCCCATCTTTCTTCTTCTAAGACTTGGTAGTATCATGACAGGGAAGGAGGGCAAGATTGGAAGTTATATATCAGATACCCTGCCCACTTCATGGTTTTTTTTGATAGGATTTCATCTTTCTGAGTCTATAAAGTATTTTTGCATTTATTTCGGGCTCACATTTTTACTACTTTTTTTTTAAGAGGAGCTTATGATAAATGTTTATGAGGTCATCGCTTTAATAGGATGGATGGGCACATCATCGAAATGTTATTAGTACAGTTAAATATTTATTTGGTTTTATAATGAAATGTAGGATTTTCATAGCTATAATCTAAGAAGGATTCATAGTAGAATAAGAAAGATATACTGGAGTAGCCAGGGAGGAGATAGTTATGACATAGGTGGGGACAAAATGTTTTCCTCGATTTTTCTAGACATAGAAATACAACAAATGTAATAAACTTAAAAGTAAATGTTTAACCTTGGAAGAAGATCAAGGACTAAATAGCAATCATAAATTGTAATTTATAAGAGGTGTAAGTAGTTTTAAATTCGCCTCATCATATGGAAAATACACATTAACCTGAGAGGTTAACCTGTTTATTACAATTTTGCTCTATTGAGTAAGCAATACAAACAGATAATTTACTTTATATTAGAATATCCTTAACCTGTTGTTTAAAAGACAAGTAATGTATTCACAAGATGAAAAGTATTAACACTAATGTAATCACTTAATGTTTATCTGATTAACTGCTCCGATGACCATACTTCATTCTGTGTTTAATGTGATCTGTTCATAAAGAAAGAAAAACACATGACACAATATTGCTGTTGTCCATTTTCTTTATAATAGCTATATAGATCCTGGCATCAGTAAAAGTCTGTATCATAAAGCCTTTTTTTTAAAAAAAATCATAAGCATTAGATCTCTAAAAATTCATTTTATTACCTATGGAAAATAATCATAATAATTTATGTGAAATATATAAAACATTAAAGCCTCTGAAAAAAGTTTTCAATTATTAGAAATAAATTGAAGTTCAAGTCGGTGCAGATAACCTTACAAATGGAACTGACAGAAGGAAGTGGATTTGGGCCTGTCTCTGTGGTTATTGCCTCACTTGGGAAAATTTATCAGCTATCTGCCCCTTTGAACAACATAACACCTGATTTTATCGATTATGTTTTAGATGTACAATCAGCCAGTGTAAACTGGGACAGAAAGGAAATAAAGTTAGTGCTTTGTCCTGGGTCTTCTGCTCTTTGGAAATAAATTCCCTTTTTGTTGCTTTGGATAGTCTTCCTTTGTGTCTTGATTTACCAAGTTGATAGAGTTCATTTTTTTTATCTCTTTTCTTGTTTCCCACTTGTGTAGTCAGAAGACACAACATCTCTGAGTTACACAGCCACGGGCCTCAAACCAAACACAATATATGAGTTCTCAGTCATGGTCACGAAAAACAGAAGGTCCAGCACCTGGAGCATGACTGCACACGCCACCACGTATGAAGCAGGTACGTAAGGAAACTTTTCCATGGGATATGGGCCACTGGTATTTTCTAAATTCCGAGGAATCTGGATCATGTGCACACTGTGATGTCTAGATTACACTTAATCATGTGTAAAATCATCCATAGTACTTTTATGTCAAATACTATTCTTCCTACTCTAGATAAGAAGAAAAGGAGTCCCCAGTGGAATAAGTAATCTGGTTTTAATATGTACATTAATTGAGGAGCTCTGAATATAAATCTACTGTTCAATACATTGAAGTAAAGGCATTTTACCCTCTGTCCAATGTATGTGTGTCTTTGATCAACAGACATTGTATATGTTTACTTCTTTGGAAAGAAATTAGATGCAAAATGAAAAACTGCATTACAGCTGTAGGCTCATGGATGCTTACCTTATGGGCTTCCCCGGTGACTTCAGACAATAAAAGAATCTGCCTGTGATGCAGGAGATCCCTGGGTCAGGAAGATCCCCTGGAGAAGGGAATGGCTACAGACTCCAGTATTCCTGCCTGGAGAATCCCATGGACAGAGGAGCCTGGTGGGCTACAGTCCATGACGCTGCAAAGAATCGACATGACTGAGCAACTAACACACACACACACACACTTGACTGGGAAGAAATTTCTAATGAGTCATGTTCACTGTTTGGAAATAAGGCAACACAATGGAAAACTTTCATCCATTTTTCAATACTTCAGATCAAGAGTGAATGCAATTCACTATCAGTTTTTCCAGTCACGTTGACTATGGGTCATAAATGCTGAGTTTATAACCTTGGCAGGCATGCAGTGCACTTGGCATTTATAGTTCACAGAGCTCCAACATCTGAAGGAGATAGTGTTTAACATACTTTTTAATTGCTTTCATGGCATTACATCATATTTGGGGATGAACTATACACACATTTCCAAATTTAAAATGTATGGCAGTAAAACTTTTATCTGAGTAAGTTGAATTTCTTTTTCCTTTTGAATTTGTCCCATAGCATGGCAGCTCTGATTTTAATTTCAGATTACTACCTTAACTTTGAGTTCACTGGGAATATTTTTACAATCCTGAGGGCACTTCTTTCTGTAAGAAGTTTTTCCTAGTTGTTTAATTTCAACACCTTCTGTTTTACGTGTTTACGTATATAAAATCATTCTCCTAGAAATCTGCCCAGGATGCCAGTCTTCTTAGCTTCTTACGGAGAGTTATTCCTTAATGGGACGAGTAAACTCATGCTCTTTCTTTTAACCTAAAAGGAGATGAAACAAGTTAAATGTAAACCAGTCAGGTATTTGGTCCTCCCTGAGTGAAAGAAAAGGAGTCGGAATTTCCTTATTCATTTTTTCCCCATCATAAACATAAACGCACAACAACATCTGACGTGATAAATGAACCCTATTGATTTCTGCTGAACTGCCTAGCCTTATAAGGATGTCGGTGTTGAGACCCATAGCTGACAGAAAGATATTAACTTTTAGAAATGTGACTGGTAGAAAGGGTGATTGTCAAAACAGATAATGATCTGGACAAAGGTGTAAATAGCCTATGGATAAGATTTGTGGGTGATGATGAGAAGCAAGATGTAATTCGCAAGTGTCTGCACATTTTATAATTGTGAGAAGAAAATGAAGTGAATAAAATAACTCTGGAGTTTGCTTCTAGTTCTGTAACAGTGCAAAGACTCTGTGGGGCTACATACTTGTGCTGAAGTTGCTCATAATAAGGATGATGGCAGCTGACAAATTCTTGAAATGAAGCATGCATTCTGTCTAAGTGATAAATCCTTAATTTTGCTCTAGTTAATTTAGGTAAAATAAAAATATTTGGAAGGATAGCGTAAATAATGAAGTCTTGGCAAGGGACAGAAGCAGCCACGTTCCCAGCATTAGAGATGAGGAGCTATCGAGCTCATCCTATGAAGTGTTACAGTTACAGTGGTTGGGCTCCATGTGTTTCCCTTCCTTCTATCAACATTCAGTTTCCCAGAAAAGAGAATCGCACAGCTACAGGGAGTGAGATGGAGGCCAGGAAATTCCTATTTGGTTTTGCTCCCAGTTCACGTGAAAGAGAGGAGACCTTATCTCCAAAGGAAAAAGCCACGTGTTTCTCTAAACGAAGGAGGAGAGGGTAGCATTTGAGCAGTCAAAACACAAAAGCCCAAGATGTTGGTGTGTGTTTATGATGGGGAAAATGAATGAGGAAATTACTACTCCTTATTTTTAAGTGGTTAAGAATCTGCCTTACAATGCAGGGGGTGGCTGTTCCATTACTGGTCGGGAACTAAGATCCTTCATGCCAGGAGCAAATAAGCCCATGAGCCCCAACTCCTGAGCTCACCACCCCCTGCAGAGAGTTCCTGCACCACAACAAAAGATCCCTGTGATGCAGTGAAGATCCTGCGAGCCACAGCTAAAACCCAGTGCAGCCAAATAAAGTTACATACTGTTTCCTAGCTTTAAATAAGTGTGAGGGAACAATGTGCAGTTCATACGATAATCCTAAACATCTAAGGCATTGATTCTAATACCAGAGTCTATTTACCAATAGTCATATGGCTTGAGGAAAAAGAGCACTTTTCTCAGCACCTGAAATAGATTAGCCATTAGGGTCTTTTGTTTTTTTTAATAATCAGCTCTTCAGTGTATTATTTTGCCAGTTTAAGTTAGAGTCATTTTATATTTTTTGAGTATCAACCTAGATTCAGTGAAGCAATCTAATCATCACCATTTGTTTTCTAAATAAGCATCAGTTTTAACTGTAACACAGTTAAGAAAAAACAGATTAGTTAGAAAAAACAAATGTTTTGGTTAATTCCAAAATTGGAAAATATCTCATGATATTTGGTTTCAGTTCAGTCGCTCAATCATGTCCAACTCTTTGCGACCCCATGGACTGCAGCACACCAGGCTTCCCAGTCCATCACCAACTCGCAGAGCTTCCTGGAACTCATGTCCATCCAACCATCTCATCCTCTGTCATCCCCTTCTCCTCCTGCCTTCAATCTTGCCCAGCATCAGATGGTGACTGCAGCCACTAAATTAAAAGACACTTGCTCCTTGAAAGAAAAACTATGACAAACCTAGACAGCAGAGACATTTTTTTTAAATAAAAAGCAGAGACATTACTTTGCTGACAAAGGTCCATCTAGTCAAAGCTGTGTTTTTTCCTGTAGTCATGTATGAATGTGAGAATTGGACTCTTAAGAAAGCTGAGCACCAAAGAATTGATGCTTTTGAACTGTGTTGTTGGAGAAGACTCTTGAGAGTCCCTTGGACAGCAAGGAGATCCAACCAGTCCATCCTAAAGGAAACCAGTCCTGAACATTCATTGGAAGGACTGATGCTGAAGCTGAAGTTCCAATACTTTGGTCATATGTTTGGTGTAATACTCTAATTTGTGATTAGTCTATTACCTTCCTGGGCTTTCCCAGTGGCTCAGCAATAAAAAATCTGCCTGCCAATGCAGGAGACATGAGTTTGATCCCTGGGTCGGGAAGACCCTCCTGGAGGAGGAAATGGCAACCAACTCCAATGTTCTTGTCTGGGAAATCCCTGGACAGAGGAGCCTGGTGGCCTGTAGACCATGCTGTTGCAAAACAGTTGGACACAACTGATCAAGTAAACGATAAATTACCTTTCTATCTGTGGCTTAGAAAATATCTTGAATGATTTCTTTACATGACTAAGCCTTCCCTAAGGTAGGATTGCCTATTCAGTGTTCCACTATTACAAATCTTTTTTTTTTTTTTTGCAAGAATGTTCTTTTTCTCTCTTTCCATTAAAAGATATATATGAAACTATGTTTAATTTGGGCTTCCCTTGTGGCTCAGCTGGTAAAGAATCCACCTGCAATGCAGGAGACCCTGGTTTGAATCCTGGTCAGGAAGATCCCCCGAAGAAGGGAAAGGTACCCATTCTAGTATTCTGGCCTGGATAATTCGTGGAGTGTATAGCCCATGGGGTCATAAGGAGTTGGACATGACTGAGCGACTCTCACTTCACTTTTAGTCAAAGATCTTCTCTTCCTTGTCCTTCTGTCTTCTCCTTTTTCATTTTCAAAAAAATTCTAAGCATAGGAAGTACTTTGTCAGGATATTACAGTTAGTACAGCTCTGGTTAGCTTAGAATCTTAGTGGCTTTGAGAACCGGGGTATTGGAAATAGAATGGTACAATAGATGTGAATGCTTGGTGTCCCTCTGTCTGGAATTCTTTTAGTAAGAGAAGCTGCAAATAGAGTGTCAATAATGCTCAGATTCTGTCAATAGAAAAGCCGAAGAGAATTGCAAGTGTGAAGAGGCATTCAGAATTAGGACCAATTTGTAATACACAGTAGGTGAGAGTTGGACGGTGAAGAAAGCTGAGCACCAAAGAACTGATGCTTTTGAACTGTGGTGTTGGAGAAGACTCTTGGGAGTCCCTTGGACTACAAGAAGATCCAACCAGTCCATCCTAAAGGACATCAGTCCTGGGTGTTCACTGGAAGGACTGACGTTGAAACTGAAACTCCAATACTTTGGCCACCTCACTCAAAGAGTTGACTCATTGGAAAGGACCCTGATGCTGGGAAGGAGAGGGGGCAGGAAGAGAAGAGGATGACAGAAGATGAGATGGCTGGCTGGCATCACTGACTCAATGGAGATGGGTTTGGGTAGACTCCAGGAGTTGGTGATGGACAGGGAGGCCTGGCATGCTGTGGTTGATGGGGTTGCAAAGAGTCGGACATGACTGAGTAACTGAACTGAACTGAACTGATTGTAATATACATGCGCTCCTGGGCAGGAAATTGGTCTGAACCCCAGTGTAGAAGTTAGATACATTCCTAAACTGCCTACGTCACATCTAGGGTAACTGGAAAAGACTATGGACACTAGACCGGGGTGTTGTGAGTTACCTGGAAGGAAAAGGGACTGCATTTCAAAGCGTAGCCAGTGAGAAAGCAGGTCAAAGAAAGTCTGAAAGATACTGGATGAGGGTGGCCAGTTTGCTGTTGCCTTTGAAGTATATTTAAACTTCTGATGAGTACCATACAGGGGAAGAAAAATCTTTTTATCCTTCCAGGCTTTTGGCTGAGAGTCCCTTTAATAAAAGACAGATTAACAGGAGGAAAACAGACGTCTGATAATAAGGATACTTTTGTATACAGGAAGATACCCAAGAAAATCCCCTCAAATGGCCATCATCTTCAGTACCATCTCCAGCTAAAGACAAAGATGCTGGGGGTTAGGGAGCAAGTAATTGGAAATTTTCAGACAAATCACAATAAACAAGGGCATGGTCATCATGTACATTTAAGTCTCTGTCTCCTTACCATCCTCCTCTTCCTGGTACTAAGAGGGAAATGAAATGTTAGTCGTTCAGTTGTGGCCAACTCTTTGCAACCCCATGGACTGTAGCCCCCCAGGCTCTTCTGTCAATGGAATTCTTCAGGCAGAATACTGGAGTGGGTTGCCATGCTCTTTTCCAGGGGATCTTCCTGACCCAGCAATCAAACCTGGGTCTCTCACATTGCAGACAGATTCTTTACCGTCTGAGCACCAGGGAAACCAATGGCACATAAAGGGGGACACCTTATAAATATAAATTTCTCTTTTATGAGAGAGTTACTTCTACTTGATTTTCAAAACTTTTTCCTCTGTATGCTCTGTTTTAAATCAACTTAAGATAATTCTTATGCCAAAGAGGCAAAATATTTGAGGATGACGAATTCTGCTCCCTTCAAACAATATTGGAAAGAGTAGCTCTAAGCAAGATAGGGTTTCTTGATGTCTGTACTTCCTACCGGGTTAATCCTCCTGCCAAGGCAGGAGATGCAAGGGAGGCATGTTCAGTCCCTGGGAAAGGAATATCTCCTGGAGAAGGAAATGGTGACCCACTCCAGTATTCTTGTCTGGGAAATTCCATGGACAGAGGAGCCTGGTGGGCTACAGTCCAGGGGATCGCCAAGAGTCAGACATGGTTAAGTGACTGAGCGCACACATACAGGTTGATACTAAGACCCTCATAGAGTCCTCGTCTCCTCTATTTTCAAATATTTCTTTTCCTTCTTGTTGGGAAATAACCAGTTGTATTAAGCCTGGAAGGATAAAAAGATTTTTCTTCCCCTGTATGGTACTCATCAGAAGTTTAAATATACTTCAAAGGCAACAGCAAACTGGCCACCCTCATCCAGTATCTTTCAGACTTCCTTTGACCTGCTTTCTCACTGGCTACGCTTTGAAATGCAGTCCCTTTTCCTTCCAGGTAACTCACAACACCCCAGTCTAGTGTCCATAGTCTTTTCCAGTTACCCTAGATGTGACGTAGGCAGTTTAGGAATGTATCTAACTTCTACACTGGGGTTCAGACCTAAGCAAGATGTTGTGACCTGCATTTAAATTCATTTTTTAAGGAAAAATAGCATTAGGTGAACTTACACTTACAACTCCTGCAATTGTAACAAGTTTTGTTTCTCGGAGACATGGAGCCATTGATCTCACTAACTTTTATAACGGTTCTTGAATTTCAGTGAATTGCTCACTTGAAAATGCCAATTATACTTTTTTTAATAGTCCTACATATTCCATTCTCCTCTCTATATTTTCACCTTTGAAAGGCAGTTAACTTCCTGGAAAAATATTAATTTCTGTGTCTTTGCTTCATTCAGATACTTAAATCATCCATGGTGAAATAAGCATGATATATGGAATGATAGATTCTGTGTGTCAGCATCGTGATTAGAAGTCCCATAAATGTCTGTTTTCTTTCACATCCAATGACAAGACCGTGTTTCTGTTCCATCTCACAGCCCCGACCTCTGCTCCTAAGGATTTGACAGTCATTACTCGAGAAGGGAAGCCTCGCACTGTCGTTGTGAGCTGGCAGCCTCCCTTGGAAGCCAATGGGAAAATTACTGGTAGGCATCTCAGCTTTATTTCCTGTGTGGCTCTGCGTGGCCTGCCATGGCTTACCTCCTGCACGCCGCTCAAACCTTTTATGTATTAGGTTTCTGTCCCAGCATCTCAGTTGACTCCTGACCCACTCTGATTGTCTCCTCTTACCCCTGCTGACCTTGGAATTCTTCTAATGGAGTCTACAAATACACACCCCAACATATTTCCTTTGTGTTGCTTCCTGAAAGATGTGTATTCCAGTTAGTGTAGACCTGTGTTTCATTATGTGTGGCGTTAGGATATCCTCCTAATGGAACGCCTTTGAGCCTAAATGACTAAAAAGAAGCCAGTTGTTGGGCAATTATAAAATACAAAAGACACTTAATGACCTTGTATTTTCCTAGGAAACATAGAAGGAGGCTTGTCTGAGGGTTTTTAGTTTCTCACTTAGCTCTTAGCTCCTTACTTAAATCATAACGTTCAGAAAACACTTGATATTGACGGATGGAAATTGAACTTAATGAATATTTCACAGTGACAGATTTTATTTTGCCAAATATTACGGATAACATCGATGCCTAATTAAAGCATCCATTAGAAGCCTGTAATGTTAATTTAGTATGAAAAATAAAATGGAGTTCTATCAGAGATTTTGCATTTAAATGATCACTTTAGGCTTTTAATAGATGTCTCCATAGCATATAATTATTATGAAAAATATTGTATAACTAAAAATGTGCACATTATAGTCTAATTAACATGAACCATTGGATTAGGCACATGTAAGAGTCACTCTTGTTTCTTCTTTTTTGCATACCAAAAGTGGAAAGCTCTGTTAGAAATTAACAAAGCAATTCAGTCATTCTCTGGTACAGAGATAAGCATGGGAATTACAGTTCAGATGGCACACTTACTTGATGTGAGTTACTTTTGGAATTTTACAAAATGAAAAGATAATGTGAAAATTCCAAACGTGGTTTAAATTTAAGCTGAAGACTTGTTTTCTCCAAGAAATTACTCTTCCTGCAATAGCAAACAGAATTTCCATCTGAGCTGACAAATATGAAGAAAAAAAGAGAGACATAAAATCTCCCCAGAATCTGATATACTCAGTTGTCACTCTGCCAGACCTTCCAAAACTGAGTCTGTCTCATTCTAATTTTTTTTTTTTTGCTCCACTCAGTAGTATGATCTCTCTTCATTCATTCTATTTCAGTACTTTTGGAGATTCTGATTTGTTTGTATGATCACTTCCATTCTGTTTTTTTTTTTTTATTAGTTTTGCCATACAATGACATGATATCGCCATGGGTGTACATATGCTCCCCCTCCAGAACCCCCCTCCCTCCTCCCTCCCCCGGGGAAATCTCGATGCACCAGCCCCGAGCATCACTCCTGGGCTGGCGATTGATTACACATATGATAATTAACATGTTTCAATGCCATTCTCCCATATCATCCCACCCTTGCCCTCATCCACAGAGTCCACGAGTCTGTTCTATACATGATTATCTCAATGGATGCAGAGAAAGCCTTTGACAAAATTCAACATCCATTTATGATAAAAACCCTCCAAAAAGCAGGAATAGAAGGAACATACCTCAACATAATAAAAGCTATATATGACAAATCCACAGCAAACATTATCCTCAATGGTGAAAAACTGAAAGCATTCCCCCTGAAGTCAGGAACAAGACAAGGGTGCCCACTCTCACCACTACTTTTTAACATAGTTTTGGAAGTCTTGGCCACAGCAATCAGAGCAGATAAAGAAATTAAAGGAATCCAGATTGGAAAAGAAGAAGTAAAACTCTCTCTGTTTGCAGATGACATGATCCTCTATATTGAAAACCCTAAAGACTCTACTAGAAAATTACTAGAGCTAATCAGTGAATATAGCAAAGTTTCCATTCTGTTTTTAACAGTTGTTTATAAGCACATGGTAAATCAATGGATAATAAGTTTAAGAAGAAAAAATCCAGACTAGGAATTGTCTGAATAAAAATAAGTTCTAATAGGAAAAAATATACTTTGGGGTAAAAGATAAAATAAGTCATATATTACCCAGTTATTCACTCTTATGTAAATAAATCTCACCAAATGATCTATGTGAAAAATAGAATGTGTTTTCAACTATGAAAAAAAAGCTTAATTTTGCTTTTTCAATTGGAACAAAAAATGGAAGTCAGCCCCATATTAAGAAATGCAAATTAATCTGAGTGATAAAATTTTGTGTGCCAGTATCACAGTGCATGTATAAGAAACTGTGTCCACAGGGTTTATTTAGAGGTGTACATTCAGAAATTCTCAATACTAAAAAATCCATTCTTTCACAGTGGCATAGTTTAAGTATGAAAAGAACTAATTTTCCCTTTAAAAGACTAGTTCATTTGTTAAAGTCAACTTATAATTATCAGCCTAAGATATTTTGACTCAATTCAACAGGGAGCAAACACTAAGAACCCTTAAAACAACTTTAAACAACACTTAAAACAACTTCTGTTCTATGCGTGTTTTGATACTTTCATCAAATCAATTCCAAAAAAAATAGTATAATAAAATATTTAGAATACCAGATCTTCAGACTGAGGGCCCAGATTTCTGAGCTCAGTTTCTTGTGAAAGTCCAAAGGAAGACGTGTGTTCCCTTCCAATGTGCTGGGTCACATGTTTACCTGTGTAGAGGAATATACTCCTATCTTACTTCCGTGTTTCTTTGTTTTCCCAAATCCCTCTATGCCCACATAAGAACAGGATGGTTAAGAACCCAGCCTTCTGATGGAGATGCCTGAGCAAGTTACTTCATCTCTCTGAGTCTTACTTTAGGACTCCTTTTGTAGAATTGTTACAATAAAGGACTGTTTATAATCAGAGAACAGTCCCTGGTACCTGTGAGCCCTGAAATAATTTAGTGATTATCATTCCCAGTTGAAAATCATTCTAGGGCAGGTGTTCATTCATGTACTCTGCTCAGACCCAGACCATCAAATTGTGAGTATAGATCATGATGCATGAGTGTGTGTGGGTGTGCCCATGCCTGTGTGTATGCTCAGTTGTATCTGTCTCAGTGACCCCATGGACAGTAGCCTGACAGGCTCCTCTATCCATGGGGTTTTTCAGCAAGGATAGTGGAGTGGGTTGTCATTTCCTCCTCCAGGGGAGCTTCCTGAACCAGGGGTCGAACCCATGTCTCCTGCACTCCCTGCAGATTCTTTACCACTGAGCCATACAAATATGCATATATGTATATGTGTACATATGTATACATAGATTTATATTTCAAAAAGATGAAACAAAAAATGTTGAAAAGGGCGATCCAGATTATTCCAGTGCCTAAGGTCCTTGATCATAAGCTGGCAGCTTAGGAATTTAGACTGATATTTTCAGAAGAAAATGGTTCAAAATGAATTAAACATTTAGTATAAGCTTACCATTCTCCTCAGCACTTTTGTATTGTAAGTGGTCATATGTTTCTGTTATTTTGTTTTGAAATAAGGAGTCAAGGGCCTTCTGGGGTAAATATTCTCCTGAAGTCAAATAACCAAGAAATAGCAGAGCAAGGATATAAAACTCAGGTTCCTACTCTTAGCTACTACACTTAAGCTTTGTTCTTCTTATTAGTACCGGCCCAAATCAGTGACAGTCAACTGATTTATGACTTAATTTATCTGAGGAGGGATTGAGCATGGAACTTTTTTAAAACTCCCCTAATGATTTTAATATATAATTAGATTTATGAAACAGTGATCTAAATGCAGCATCCAACATTCAGATCAAACACTAATTTGATAGAAGAGAGCTTCAGAGGTTGTTTCCTTATCAATACCATCTAAGGTTATGCCCTCTTTTTCTGTGTAATTTGGTACTCTAAACCCATTCCTTTCCTTGAAATTTTCTTCTCACTTGAGTTTTGTTAAACCGCCTAGCCACTTTTCTTCCCAATTCCAGGCTGCAATTTCTCAGTCCCCTAGTCACCCTTTTCTTCCACCTGTTTCAGAACTGTTATTTCCCAGAATGCTGATCTTTTTATTCCTTTTGTTACTTTCTCTGAACAGAGTTATCCACGCTATAGCCAAGACTTCAGTGAACTTGCAGTTAATGTCTCTGAAATCTATATCCCCATCCAAGGAGTTCTAAATATACACATCCTACCTCATTCTGTACATTTGTACTTCTCTGTCTTACTGGAAACTCATTCTGCTTCCCAACCCCTCTTTCTGCTATTCTTTTTTTTTAGTCTAACACCCACCACAAATGGCCAAGTGATGCACTATTATATTCTGGAATAGGTTGTTAGCTCATTGAGATTTTTTTTTCCTTTACATTATCGTGTTGGTTTTGCCATACATTGACATGAATCCGCCATGGGTATACATGTGTTCCCCTTCCAGAACCCCGCTCCCACCTCCCAACCGATTCCATCCCTCTGGGTCATCCCAGTGCACCAGCCCTGAGCACCTGAACACTCACACTGGAATCACATGTGTCTAATAATTAATACTTGCATCTTTTCAGAAGCTTCCAACTGCAGAAGGTGGCAACTTAGTCTCATCTTGACTTCTTCCTGTCCATCCCCTTTCCATATTATCATGCGAGAAAATCCAAATGCTTCTAGTACAAGGCTTAAAGCTCTAGGAGAACAGGGTCAGATTTCTCCCCAGTAACAATATCTTTGACACTCAAAAGGTAATTAATAAACATCTGCTGAGTGGAACAATAATCAAATTGATATTCAATATATTTTTTGACTTGACTCTGTAGTGCCAGCTTCCAAACAAGGCATTTCTTAAGCCTTCTTAATATAAATAAGTAAAAGCTTTAGCATTTGCTAAATAGTTACTATGTAAAGATAATTTAATAGAAATACCCATATATCTTAAGTTTTTAAAGCACATTATCTCACAGCAACTTGTTTTCTGATAAATTAAGACATAATTTGGATAAAGCAAGTTGCTCAAGGTTGCAAAAAGCTAGTTAATATTAGCAGTGTTACTTGCGGTCAGGCCTCCCTGAATCCATAACCCATAATTTTTGACCACAAGAAAGTAGGTAATTGGTCCTCATTTTTAATGTATCTACCTCTGTGTACATATATTTATTAGAATCAGTTCTTTAAAGATGAGAAGCCCCCTTTGGGCTGAGCTCCTTCCTGGGAGGGGCCAGTTCTATATGGTCTTCCCAGTTCTTATCAGCCTCCTTGATCCGTGGAAAGGAATCAGCCATGAGTAGAAGTATGGAAAAGGACAGAAGAGAGCTGAGAGGTGGAGGTGAATACTTTCTGACACTTTGCTTCTCGAATGACAACTACCTATTTGTATGTGTGCATGTGAGCTAAGTCACTTCAGTCCTGTCTAACTCTTTGCTCCCTGAGCATTGCAGCTCTCCAGGCTCCTTGTCCATGGGGTTCTCTAGGCAAGAATACTGGAGTGGGTTGCCATGCCCTCCTTCAGGGGATCTTCCCAACCCAGGGACTGAGCCCATGTCTCTTATGTCTCCTGCTATGGCGGGCGTTTTTGTTTTGTTTTGTTTTTTAACTGCTAACGCCATCTGGGAAATCCACATATTTGTATAAGTAGAATCAAAATGAAAGATGTATGATGCTATGTTTTATATGTATTTAGACAAATGGTATTTCCATGCAAGAATGCCCAGGTAAATTAATAAACCCAAAAGGTTTTGCTAACTATGGTAGAATATAATACTTTTTCAGTCAGTGTGGTGGATAAGAAATAAAAATGAAATGGAAAAAATATAAAATGAAAGGATGAAGAATGACAGAGAATTGGATACAGAGAGATGAACATATAGATACAGAAAGGTAGCAACATCCCAAGTTGTGTAGTTATGTGAAGGCTCTGAGATGAGACTTCAATATTGGACTTAATAGCCTCAAAACATATTAAACTCATTCACCAAATGAAGTTAGTTGTATGGTTTCTCTAAGGCTAGGTTTTAGAGTTCTGAGTAATGTAGTCTGTTTCTCTTCTCCATCTCAGTATACAAATTTACAACCAGTGACAGACTTTTTTTTTTTAATAAGTTTAAGAAAATTGCTTAAATACAAATTGGGGGCAGAACCTGATGTGGCACTAACATTTTGTTTATTATTTTTATTATTTTGGCCACACCATGTGGTATGTGGGATCTTAGTTCCACAACCAGGGGTCTAACCCACACCCCCTTGCAGTGGGAGTGTGACGTATTAACCACGGGACTAGGAAGTCCAGGGAAGTCCCAGAACTGTCATTTTAAAAGGTTTCAGTGAATACTCTTCCCATAGAAAAACTTACAGTGAAGGCAAGTATTCTCATTTGGTAAATGGAGAAAATTAGGAATAATTGTAGCCGACATGGGATGGGAGCGCAGTTATCCAAACTTTCAAGTTTGCCGTGCACTTAAAAGAGCCCATGAAAACTTGAACAATTTCATTAAATGTAATGAATTTAAAACTTAAATACTTACAGGCTAAGGGGTTTATTCAATAAGTGAGTTTCAATACCTATTATCCGGAGACTATTTTATTAGGTTTTTTGAAGAGTAAGAAGTAATATAAGACATGGCTCCTGAACTAAAGGAATGTTTTTATCCTTTTGAAGAAATAAGATATGCACATAATAAAAGCTAGAAAAGTATTACTAGTTCCAGGCTCTTCTTTTCAGTAGATGTGGTTTCTTTGGGTACAAAAATGGAGACTCCTCTGGCTTAAAGAGTAGTAGGAGATTTTATTGATGTTGACCACAAGGGCTGAGTGCTCAGTGAATGGACATCTATAAGTGAGAAAGAACTAACTCCTTTATCCAGTGGTATTTTATAATCCCTTTTGAATTGCAGTCTTCCAGTTTTAATACCATCCAGAGGGAGGAGTCATATAACTTTTATAAATTTTGCAGACCTTTTTTATTTGGGTAAGTCCTTTATCTTCCCCTGAGCTTTCTACATCTTAGACATTCATATTTGTAGCATCAACATCTCAACAAATGTATTACAAAAATTACTGAATTAACATGATCAACTAAAGCAGTGATTCCTGACTATATTGGAACACAGAAATCACCTGGGGTGCAGATTCCTGGGGTTGCCAGAAATCTATTATACTCGTCACTGCCGTGTGACAACATCACCGCAAATCTAGCAGCTTAAAAACACACACTCGCGGTCTCACTGTTTCTGTCAGTCAGGAATCTGGTCACAGTTTATCTGGGTAATCTGCTTTAAGGTCGCTTACAAAGTGGTAATCAAGGTGGTAGCTTCGGCTGACGTCTCACTTTAGGCTCACTTGGGGAAACGCTTGCATCGAAGCTTATGTAGTTGTGGGCAGGACTCAGTTCCTTACTGGCTGTTGATCAGAGCCCAGCCTTAGTTCCTTGGCACGTGGTCTTCTGCATCTGGCAACTTATTTAATCAGAGCCAACAAAGGAGTCTGCTAGCAAGGCAGAAGTTACAACTCATGTGAGATAATCATACAAGCAACAGTCCCATCATATTTGCTTTATTCTGTTGGTTAAAAGCAAGCCTTAGGTCCTGTCTAAACTCAGAGAGAAAGGACTGCACAAAGGTATAACTACCAGGAGGCAGGCATAATTGGGGGTTATCAAAGACTTGTCTGCCATCTCTCAAATCAAAATGCCCTCAGCCAGGGAGAGGTTCAGAGGGACAAATTAAGAGAGTAGCACTGGAATACATATGCTGCCATGTGTAAAATAGCTGGTGGGAACCTGATGTATATACAACACAGGGAGCTCAGCTCGATGCTCTGTGATGACCTGGAGGAGTTGGGGGGGAGGCTCAGGATTGAAGAGATTTATGTTTCCATATAACTGATTTATATTGTTACACAGTAGAAACTAATATAGCATTGTTAGTTTTAACTTGAATTTTAAATTAAAAATTTTTTAAAACCAAAATACCCTTTCTTGAACTCTGTGGGTTTGTAACTTATACCTAATCCCCAGATAATTCTTATGATGAGACTAATTTGAGAAACAACAAAGTCAGGAAAAGTGAAGCCAAAGTAAAATAGATGCAAGTTTTCAACACTGACAAGAATTAAAGAGAAATGGACTTCCAGAAGAGGTGGTTTGTGGCATTGTTTAATCCTAAAGAATCACAAGGAAGAAATACCCAATTCATTGTCTAGAACACATCCCCTAAACCGAGGTATAATTCTGTAAATCACTATAGGACTAAGTGAAAATGATACAAATCATATAAGTATTCTTCTTTTTATTGGAACTGTTTACAGAGCTTATAAAGAGGAGAGCTCACTATAGAGGAAGGTTTCATATGTTAGATGTAGCTTAAACTGGACCTTGATGGAAGGGTAGAAATTGGATGGAAAAAGAAAGGAGAGGCGAAGTGGTGTGAAGAATAAGAGGGAAGTAGCAATGAGCACAGCACGGAAATCAGTCTCCCTGGAGCAAAGGTTGTGCTGAGATGGAAGGAGTGTGCATGGCTGTTTTGACAGGGAAGTGAATCCGAATTAGAGAACCTTCTGACATGACCTCTGAAAGAACTGTGTGTGAAGGTCCCCAGTCGAAATGGGACAAGTGGGACTCAAAAGGAAGGACTAGGGGAATCAAAGGAGGATGACTGGTTTTATTTATTTATTTATTTATTTTTGAGAGCCTTCTTTTTTATCGTAGTATAACTGCTTTACAATGCTGTGCTAGTTTCTGATGTACAACAAAGTGGATCAGTTATATGCATACATATGTCTCCCTCTTGAGCCTCCCTCAGACATTCCCCCATCCCACCTCTCTAGGTCATCATGGAGTACCAAGCTGAGCTCCCTGTGCTACGGAGACAATTGGTTTTAAAAGTGTTGCTTACAAAGAAATGTATTCAATCCATGAGCTCAGACCTAGAGATAAAGTTGATGGCCTATCTCATGCAGATACCATTGCAGAATTTTAACAGAAATAGGGGCTGACCACATACATGTAGCAAAGGCACCTGTGATGAGTTGTTTTATAGTTTATATTGCACTATTATCTGGTATATATTGTAATATAAAGTGATGAATTAGTGCTTTAAAAGAAAAGCTACCTTAAATATTAGCCAAATAAAATGTTAGAGTATAAATAGTTTACAGGGACAACTAGATCTGTTTGGGTGCATTTAGATTACCACCGTTGAGAACACTACTGTTATTCAAGTAACATATCCTCTAACACAGAGGATGAATGGTACTATCAAATGATGAATTTATTAATGTTTGAAATATTAACTAGATAACCTACAGTAATCCAAAAATACTTCTTCTTTCTGTTTGTTTATTTTTGCTTAGGTGGGATGGGCTAGGGGAAAGAGTGTTGGATTTTTAGTATGGTAATAGAGGATTTATCCTAGCCCTTTTATCAGTTAGCTTGGGCTCTGCTCAGCTTTATCATCTATGAAAAGAGAGCAACAGTATCCCTGCCAACCTCACAAAGTTATTACAGTAATCTAATATGATCATTTATTTTTATGACACTTTAAAATATTGGGCATTTTATACTTTTCAATGTATTTTTATTATTTAAACACTAGCGAAAATAAACATTCCTTATTTTCATTATTGGATACTGTGAAAATGACACAGACTTGTTATCTATCTTTTAAGTTTTTCCTCATGTTTGTATATTAGAGCAAACCAATAATCAGGATTTATAGACAGCAGAAACCTCACATTTTTAAATGTGGCAGGTAGTTCTATTTTAACAGCTAATTCCATTTTGTAGATTGTGTACCCAGAAGTAGTTCTTTCTCTAATCTTTGAAATACCAAAAAAAAAAAAATCATTACTTGTCAAACTGGATACCATACTTTATAGATTGTGGATATATAATAATTCTTGAAAATTGTATTTGGGGAACATGATGTTTGGAAACAAGCAGCGCATGTAGTCGGTACACTAAACAAAGTTGTGTTCATTCATTTCTGCAGCTTACATCTTGTTTTATACCTTGGACAAGAACATTCCAATTGATGACTGGATTATGGAAACAATCAGCGGCGATCGGCTTACTCATCAAATCATGGATCTCAACCTGGACACTATGTATTACTTTCGAATTCAAGCACGAAATGCCAAAGGAGTGGGGCCTCTCTCGGACCCCATCCTCTTCAGGACTCTCAAAGGTTGGAATCACTTCCTGTCATTTCCTTTTGTTTCTTTCTTTTTTTTTTTTCCCTATGGAATGGTTATAAAATAGTTTTGGAGTCTGTTTAGGGAATTGCCTTAAATCATCTCTTTTGGCACCATGACTACAGTAGACATTCAAAAGAAAGTAAAATGCAAATTAAAACCAAAATGAGGTATCACCTCAAGCCTGTTAGAATGGGTGTCATCCAGAAGACAAGGGACAACAAATGCTACCTTGACTGTGGCGAAAAGAGAACTCCGGTGCACTGTTTGGGGATCTAAATTGGTGCAGCCACTATGGAAAACAGTATGGAGGCGCCTCAAAAAATTACAAATAGGAATGCCATATGATCTAGAAAGTCCACTTCTGGGGATATATTCAAAGAAGACAAAAGTACTAACTCTGTAAGATACCTGCACCTCAATGCTGATAGAAGTATTATGTACAACAACCAAGACATGGAGACAACATGATGTCCACTGATGGATATAATGGAATATATATATATATATATATATATATATATATATATGTAATGGAATATATATATATAATGGAATATTACTCAGCCACACACAAAAAAACAGGGAAATCCTACCATTTGTGACAGTATGGATGGACCTTGCGGGCGTTATGCCAAGTGAAACAAATCAGAGAGAAAGGCAAATGCTGTGTGCTCTCACTTATATATGGGACCTAAATCAACAGATAGACACCAAACTCAGAAAAATAGATCAGATTTGTGGTTATCAAAGGTAGGAGGTGATGAGGAAAGGATTTGGAGGCAAGTAATTAAAAGGTACAAACTTTCAGTTATACGAAATGTAGGTTCTAAGGAGATAATAAACACATGATAACTATAGTTAACACTTCTAATATATAGGAAAGTTTTAAAGAGAATAAATTCCAGTAGTTATCATGAAGAAAAAATTTTCCTTTTTATTGTATTTATACAAGATAATGGTTATTAACTAAAGCTATTATAATAATCATTTCACAATACATGTAAATAAATCATCTTGCTGTATATCTTATACAGTGATGTGGAGTTTCCCAGACGGTGCTGGTGATAAAGAATCTGCCGGCCAATGCAAGAGATGCGGGTTTGATCCCTAGGTTGGGAAGATCCCCTGACAGAGGGCATGGCAACCCACTCCAGTATCCTTGTCTGGAGAATCCTATGTACAGAGGAGTCTGGCGAGCCCCAGTCCATAGTGTTGCAAAGAGTTGGACACAACTGAAGTGACTTAGGACACATGTCAGTTATTTCTTAAATAATTTAAAAAAATTGTAAACTGGAACAAATAAGATAAAATATAATTAATTAAAAGTTACCTTTTTATGCTGAAAGCTAGCATGTCAAAGATATATCTGTTATGTTATTGCATTTTTTTGTCATCAGCTCAAAGCAGACATATTTAACTTGACATTTTATCCATTACACTCCTTTTATAGTTTTGTATTGATGTCATATATATGGGCTCTGTTCAAAATATAATGAAACACTTCAATCATTGTATTTAAGGGATAAAAATTAAAAAGCATTTTATTATGTGAACTGCATGCATACTATCTAGTACCAAGTTTAAGTATTTCCTTTCAGGAACTCGTGTCCTTATATATTAAAAAGAAATTTTGATATAGCAAGACAGAAGATCTCAAACAAATTTAATTTTTTAAGGACACACAGTAGCAACAGGAAAAAAATATCTTGCATCATGATTGCTAGAAGAGAACTCAACATGCTTACAAGTATAAAGATCACTGCTCAATTTAAGGATAGTTGCATGTTTAGACAGAAAAATAAAAGGCCTAAGAATAGTGACTACCTCATAATGATCTTCATATAATTTCTTTCTGTTTTAGAGCACAGCGTTATTATTTTTTGGGGGGAGGAATGAATGATTTCAAGAACCTCTATTATTTAGCAATTGAAAATAATTTAGATGTTCCATAGTTGATATTTAAAGATGTGTATTTAAGGTATGATATGTGTTATTGGTGCTAAGTCATGTCCAGCTCTTTACAGCTCCATGGACTGCAGCCCACCAGGCTCCTCTGTCCATGGGATTTCTCAGGCAAGAATACTGAAATGGGTTTCCATTTCCTTCTCCAGGGGATCTTTCTGACCCAGGGATTAAACTCATGTCTACTGCTTGGCAGGCAGATTCCTTACCATCTGAGCCACCATGGAAGCCTTTAAAGAAGGATACTTGGTTTTTAAATCCCTTACCACATTATGCCCATATATCTGTCTAAAACCTTAACAAAACATGATGGCAAGCAACTGACAAATTATTTATATCTGGGTTGACATTTTTACCCATTTGCTTGGACAAGCTAAAGAAGAGATTTAGAATAACTAGATAGTCCATTTCTCAGTTCTCCTAGGAAAAATACTCTAATAAAGAGTAGACTTTTGGATTCTGGTGATTGAGCTATTCAAAAACTATTTGGTAGCAGCTAATCTGAAAGTTTTCCAAGAACCTGTAAATAAGCATTCAGCCCAAGCCTACATGACAGCTCTTTAACAACAGAGTAGAAGTTGGAAGGAAGGCAAGAGAAAAATGAACCAATCTTCTCACCTACCCAGGTTTTTAGGACTTCGTGTCTAAATCAGATTTTACTCCAAATGAGCAATTGAAAGGAAACTGGTTACTCATTTTGTGGGAGCATGAAATGTAACTAGATAATATTTCACAAATGTTTCATCTTTATCTATAGAGAAGTGCCAAACTAATTTCATGCTCACACTGTATGCCAACTAGAGATCTCACAGAGGATTTAAGATAACTTAAGACATCCAAATGTACTAAGCAGCAGAGAGATGAGTTATCTCAGGATTTATAGGCCCACATTGATCACCATCCTCTGGATTATTTAATGAACTTCATATCCCATTTGGTACTGTTTACTCTAAGTGTCCTGAACTCATCCATGAGATGTTTAAGAGTAAGAACAAATTCAAGATATATTATATGTCACAGTAGTCCATAAGGGTTATTTCTAATATCCTGATTTGAATGTTTAAGATTATCTACCCTAAGTATATCATATTCAATTCATAGACAATTTGATTCTTATGCTGTCTTGTGTTGTGCCTAGTCGCTCAGTCTTGTCCCAGTCTTTGCGACCCCACGGACTGTAGCCCACCAGACTCCTCTGTCCATGGGGATTCACCAGGCAAGAATACTGTAGTAGGTTGCCATGCCCTCCTCTAGGGAATCTTCCCAACCCAGGATTTGAACCCAGGTCTCCAACACTGCAGGCAGATTCTTTATCATCTGAGCCACAAGGGAAACCCATGGTCTTATAGTAAACTAAGTTTCAGATGTCTTAAGTGTGTTTATTTTATTTTATTTTATTTTATTTTTAATTTTCTTTACTTTATTGTGTTGGTTTTGCCATACAATGACATGAAACCGCCATGGGTTTACATATGCTCCCCCTCCAGAACCCTTAAGTGTGTTTTAAATGATTCAGACATGGATGTTGCCCATCTTTATCAACAATTGATATTACAAAGGCATGCACTTTATATGTGTGTCACATGACAGATGGTCTAAGGTAAACAAATTACTCATCATAAGAGATTTGAAGCCACAGTGAATCGCATCTGCACTAAAGATAGAATGCTCTCTGATTTAAGATTTTTCCATTTTCAAAGCTGCTTCGAAGTATAAGCCCTCTGTCCATCAGAGTGTAATGTCTGGCAGGCAGAAAGGCTTCCTTGTTCTGAAGCTTAGGAAACTCTCAGTGGTCTATGAGAGTTGCAAATGGTGCTTTAGTCAGCCTTTAACAGCATCATTTTCTCAAACTCAGTCTTTGTAAAGATAGAAGCATTTTCCACTAGAGAATAAGGTTTTTCTTTTTTTGTTTTGGCCACCAGTCAGAGAAGTACGTACAGGAAACTCAATCTGTAATCATTGGTTAAATAAAAGGATACTTATAACTTAAAAGGGATTAAATTATCATTGCCTTTGGTTCTTTGTACATACATTGTACAGCGTTGTACATATATGCAGTAGATCTGATTCTTTCTTTGGAATGTGAATTACAAGAACCTTGAATTTCATTCACTGATCACAGAGGACTCTCCCTTCTCCAAATTCCATATTATGATACCTTCACACTAGAGAAACCTTGGAAGATGTCTGAAATGTATGTTTATTTCTTCCCATCACGTGAGTCGTCCCTTCTAGTAAAGTAAGCTTCCCCATGTTGGACTGTCAAGTAATAAGGAGGAAGGACGTTCCTGAAGGATTAGACCAAAGAGGGCATCTGTGGAAAGGTGAAGTCAGCTCCTGCGTGGAGAAGCAGAATCTTCAGCAGTGGAAGAGCAGTCGAGTGGGGTCTCTTTTCTGGGCATCCTTAACTGCCATTCTGAGATGTTCGTCTCTCCCATACAAGGATATAGAACTGAAAGCTGTATTCCAGAATACAGAAACGTTTGTTTCTAAATAATTTGGTGACAAAGTGCATGATGTTCATGATAGGTGACAGGATTTAAGGCATAAAATTATAATACTTTGGTGTTTGTTTTTAATTTTAAAAAGTCATTATTTTCTTTAATAAAAAGTACTTATTAGGACATATTTAGTCCCTGTTGGGAAATATTCTTTAGTATTATTCACCATACCATATATTTATTTGTTACTTGCCAAAAATTTCTTGGACTACAGGTAATGCATTATATAATTAAAGACACAGGGAGAGATGAAGAATGGTAATAGGATGAGACTGGTTTTCTTCTCTTATTTTTAATATCATTCCAGAAAATTCTCAACTAAATATGAGATGCTGATTCAAGTAGTTTCTCAAGTGTGTTCTGGTCTGACTACCAAACTTTTCTCTTCCTGGCTTGTTTGCTTATGTAAACCCTGACATGCCTTTCCTCATTCTTACTGAGCAATTGGTATGTCACTTTTTAGAGCAAAGTCTTCTTCCTTAAAAACCACATTAGGGTCCTTTCTCTGTATGTAAACATTGGATAATCCATTTGCCTGTCAGAAGCTCCACTCATCAACAATTCCCTAATACCATAACAAAATATATTTTGAGGCATCATTGGTGTTGATTGGGAAATTGGACAGAAAATTTAAAATACAAATTAAACTGTAATGACTATATTTGAAAAGACTGGATTAGATGACCTGGTGAGTTGAAAATTATTAAATCTTAAGATACAGTTATAAAACTTATTTAGAGCTTGTTGACTCTTAATCCAATAAGCATGCTTTTATACACCATATTCCAAAAAGGGATTCATAACTCAGCCTTCTACTTATTAAGATGTCTTTCCTGGTTTATCTTTTTCATAGAATATGCCTCTATATTATTTGAAAATGAAAGAAATTGCAAATGATCTCTGGTTTAGGAATTTGTCCTTCTGTGACATAACATTAATAAACCTTGCATTTGAAAGCAGATTTTACTAACAGCATTAATATTTAATAGTTTGATTTTATATTCTTTTGGGCAGTGATTTGTATTCTTTCAATTAAAGGAAAGAGGAAGGACTGCCACCTACAATATATTTGCTTAAAGTATTTTTTAAACAATAATGATGAATTTGCTATAAGATCACCACATGTAATGAGAAAACTGAATAGATTATAGGTCGCTGCCCATCGGCATCTATTATATTTTTCTCTGTTTGACATATACAAAAAGCAAACCAGCAAATATGGACCCCAAGTGTTTGACTGCAGTTCAGTTCAGTTCAGTTGCTCAGACTTATCCAAATCTTTGAGACCTTATGGACCACAGCATGCCAGGCCTCCCTGTCCATCACCAGCTCCCAGAGTTTACTCAAACTCACGTCCATTGAGACAGTATAGGTGAAATAAGTCGAATTGATGGAAACTTACAGAGATCTATGTAGTAAAAATGTCATTTCACAATTTCTAGGAAAGCAGTGTTTCAGAGATTTACTTGATATATATTACATTTGGTTAACAGAAGCCACTTTTCAAAAATTTAGAGATATCTTAAAATCTAACAAATTATTTTCAAAAACATATACATAATTCTGTATATGACCAACCTAGACAGCATATTAAAAAGCAGAGACATTACTTTGCCAACAAAGGTCCATCGAGTCAAAGCTATGGTTTTTCCAGCAGTCATGTATGGATGTGAGAGTTGGACTATAAAGAAAGCTGAGCACTGAAGAACTGATGCTTTTGAACTGTCATGTTGGAGAAGACACTTGAGAGTCCCTTGGACAGCAAGGACATCCAACCAGTGCATCCTAAAGGAAATTAGTCCTGAATATTCATTGGAAGGACTGATGCTGAAGCTGCAACTCCAATACTTTGGCCATCTGATATGAAGAACAGAATCATTTGAAAAGACCCTGATGCTGGGAAAGATTGAAGGCGGGAGGAGAAGGGGACGACAGAGGATGAGATGGTTGGATGACATCACTGACTCAATGAACATGAGTTTAAGTAAACTCCAGGAGTTGGTGATGAACAGGGAGGCCTGGCATGCTGCGATTCATGGGGTTGCAGAGTTGGACACGACTGAGCAACTGAACTGACTGACTGA
Organism: Antilocapra americana; assembly: GCA_007570785.1. Taxonomy (NCBI): domain Eukaryota; kingdom Metazoa; phylum Chordata; class Mammalia; order Artiodactyla; family Antilocapridae; genus Antilocapra; species Antilocapra americana. The sequence continues at coordinate 8,370,306 of ML661903.1, read as the reverse complement.
CTAATACATAATTCATTTAAAACTGTCAACAATTCAAGACCTTTCCTTACAAGGTTTAAGATCAAACCATTCAGATTAAATTTTATGATATTTTATTACTTTACCCTGTTCATGTGAGAATTGGTTAAGTTCTCTTTTTGAAAAATTAAAAATGAATACAAGAAAATAGCTCCCTTAACTTATTTAAAATATATGGATGATAATTACTTGCTAATAGCATGCATTTATTACTGTTAATTGTATTATTAAACTTGCATGATAATTTTGAGTTTGTGTTTAGAGGAATGTTACAAATAACATTTTTTACAACACATTTGCACAGCAAAATATTAGCTTCAAATTCTTTCTTTAACTGAAGCAATCACAGTAACCGAACTCCTTACCAATTTTATTTCAACAGGGCATTGGCCTTAATATGAGAACTCACTAATAAAACCACTGACTAGAAATGTCACCTTTCTTGAAGGAAACTGCCAAAATCTAATAATATTATTTCTCTTTCCTCCACAGTGGAACACCCTGACAAAATGGCTAATGACCAAGGTATGGTGGTTTTCATCTGTAATTTTTCCCTCCTTGAGTCGATGCTATCTGTTAGAAATGTCAGTCATTATTTCGTTTTCTTCTTTCTACCTGGGCCATACACCTGATGAAGCAGGCACTAGTGCGATAATTAATCTTGTTAATGAAGTTCTGCTTGGCTGAGGTTTCGGCTCTGATAGGGAGGATGTAAATTTTCTTGAGAGGAAATTGTTTTGTCTCCATTCTGAAGGACCAATTAAAATGTCAAGCTTCTTTGTATGAAATAAATTTTTAGTCTCTGTCTGCACTTCTGAATAATTCACATTAAGTATAATTAAGCTCAGCATAATTTTCAAGCTGCTCTTGCACCCTTTCATGAGCTCTGGATTAAAGTTCTGTAGCTTGACAGAGAAAACCCATAAATCACGTGTACTTTTCCTCTACAATGAGCTTCTTTTCATACATAAAAACAAAGTTAGGTCAACTTTTTTTAGGGCAATACTTTTGTTCATTTCGAAGCCAGAAAGTTTTCATTTCATGAATATGGTGCAAGTTTGACTTGCAGTATTTTGTCCTCCTTCTGTTCATTTGCTAAAAGCTGATTTGTGTAGAGAAACAGAGATGGTTTTACACAAAGGAAAATGGAGATAAATCCATCAATTCTCAGGTAGACAGAAATTTATTACCATGATTTGTAGACTGATATATTAAGATTCCATTCTTTTTCCACAAAGGATGATTAGTAGAATGCTAAAGGAAAAAAACAATAGTTTATGCATTTGATTTTTATAGGATGTTATAGTCTTCCAAAAATGAGCGTTTGGAAATGCTCGTAACTGGTGACCGTTGGTGTTATTAGTATTGGTTCAGAGCTCACAGCTTGTATAATTGTTTCCTGCTTGAGACCTCTATTGTCAACATAACCTCCCTGCCAGCATCACGTCTCATAAGGCATCATGGTGTAGACTGTGGGAAAATATGCTTTTCAACAAGAATACTTTTCAACTGTTGACAAATACTAAGAATCTGAATGTTGTTTCACTAACAGTAGAAGATTGTCTACATGAGCAGTATGTTATTTAATGATCCTATATTCAGGTTTATCTCTGGGACCTTCTATCATCCCTCTGCTTAAGAGAACATGGCCAACACTCCATCAGGCAGTAACAGAAATGCAGTGAACAGAAATGTCCACCCAGGGTGAAAGTTTCCATTAATCATTCCCTGATAGCTCAGTTGGTAAAGAATCCACCTGCATTGCAAGAGACCCCTGTTTGATTCCTGGGTCAGGAAGATACTCTGGAGAAGGGACAGGCTACCCTCTCCAGTATTCTTGGGCTTCCCTGGTGGCTCTGCTGGTAAAGAATCCACCTGCAATGCGAAAGACCTGGGTTTGATCCCTGGCTTGGGACGATCCCCTGGAGAAGGGAAAGGCTACCCACTCCAGTATTCTGGTCTGAAGAATTCCATGGGATCACAAAGAGTACGACACGAATGAGCAACTTTCACTTCACTTAATCACCTATATGTTCCTGCTTGCTTACACTTAAAATATTTTTGTAAGATCAATAATATTTGTAAAGCCACTAATGATAAGTAATTGGTAGTTAGCATTGTTTTATTAGGTAAATTAAACCTTAGCGCTATCTAAATTCAAGCTGGAACAGTTAACTAGCGGAATTTATAATTTCAATTAAAAATAATTAAAATAGCTTTGCATAGCTTTCTTAACTTAAATGAATTTGGAAATTCCACAGGCAGGTACCTCCTAATTTTGGAAATTATGTTTAGAAAAAGCATATAGAGAGAGAAAGAAAATATGAAAATATTTTTTAAGTAACTGAACCAGATAAAAAGTTACATGATTAGCCATTTGGGTGACAGTATGCCCAAGTTTCTCCATGTAGTAGATTTCCAATTGTTTCTGGGTCCCTCTTAATATTTTGTGCTGTTATTTGTTAAGTGAATTGTTTAGATGATAATATTTTCAGCTACGAAGAAATATATTTTGTACAGTCTCTTTGGTCACACACTCTCCATGGATTTTACTCAGATCCTCATACTGACAGTGAAATAAGATCAATTAGTGGAAACAAAAGGAATTCCCAAGAATTATTGCCAGTGGCTATGTTCATATATTCAAGCAATTGTTCTTTTTCTTCATCTAACTTACTTCGATTCTGTCACATATTATACTACTTGGTCCCTTACTCAAGCACAAGTGGTATACAGTTGGTCAAATTGATAGCTTCTAAATTTTACATCAAACTCTAATTACTTATAAAATTGAGAGGGAGTGACAACATATAATTTAGTGGTTATAAGCCAGATCTTTCTATTCTTACAAAGAAAGCATATAAAATTTGTTGGCCATCCAGAACTCTTTGAAAACAAAATCAGTACTCGAAAAATAACCCAGTCTAAAGATTCCTCTAAGATTGATGAGGATAATAGGAAAAGGCTGCTCTGAAGATCCCCACTCTTGGCACTCAGCAAATCAGCTGAATATGCGTTATCATGCTCTCTGTTAGACCAATATGTCCCCTTCCCATGGTGAAATGATCCCACAGTTATATTTATGACAAGCGCTGAATTTCTGTTGAGAGAAAATTTGCTCAGAGAGAAAATTTAGCACCCTGGGTCAGAGTTAACCTTGCAAAGATGAATCCTAAATAGAAAAGCAGGTCGAGTTTGAGTCATATGAGAAAAAGTGAAAAAAGTTTTGATTGTTTTTAAAAAATATCACTGTGATCTCTTGTCACAATTACCTTTTCTTGGAATTTAATATCTGCCCTGAAGAACGTAAATGTGAAAACAAAAATTCAGTTATGTTTGAGTTGCTTCTGATTGGGGGAAATGTTTTCTTCTGAGTAATAGCAATACTAGTATGAAAATGATGGATGGTTTACATAGAACTCCTTTTCCCCTTCATGTAAGTGTAAATTGATCAGATCTAGCATTTTCACATCTCTTGTTCCACATCTTAATTATTTCTCTAGTCTCTTGTAACCACAAGTGGTCAATAAGTTTTAAAGTAATCATGGGATTTTAGAGGTTGATTTCAGATTTACTCTTTTGGAGGGTCAGTTGGGGAAGAGAAAGTGAGTGGAAAAGATACAGACTGTGTTCCTGTTTTATTTTTCACATTTTGGTAAAAACCCTGTCAATTTGTCTGGGTCTGGGTCGGTGTGTATGATGGTAAAATTAATCCTTATGAAGCTTTCATCACCAATTGCTGCTCTAAGAGCTTAACATGTATTGACTCATTTAATCCACATAATAATGAGTGTGTGTACTAAGTCGCCACAGACATGTCTGACCCTTTGCGACCCTATGAACTGTAGCTCACCAGGCTCCTCTGTCCATGGGATTCTCCAGGCAAAAATACTGGAGTGCGTTGCCATGTCCTCTTCCAAGGGAATCTTCCTGACCCAGGGATCAAAGCCACGTCTCCTTCATCTCTCGCACTGGTAGGCAGGTCTGTACCACTGGTGCCACCTGGGGGTGCTGTGGGAGATACGGTGTCATGGTCCCCATTTTACTGATAAAGAAGCTCACAGAGTTCAAGTGATTTGCCTGTAGACACACAGCTGGTAAACAGCAAGACCATGATTCAAACCCAGACAGCCACCCTCCAAAGCCCCTATTTTGAACCAAGTGTATCCACCACTACATGCTACATACACACATACACAACCACACACAGCACTTTTGACATATATCTGTAAAGTTCCTGCATCTAAAGTGAGCCTATAGATACTTTCCTAATATCAGCCTGTCTTTCCCCAGTTCAGTGAATATTCTAGAGAACAAAGCAGTTATCAATCTGAGATCATCCTGTAAATGGGAAGCTGCAGCACTGAATATATGATCCCGACAGTCCTTTATCTCAGCAAACACAAGCCTGGTGCTGTCTCGACCGCCTTGGTCAGCTCGAGTGGCCAATACAAAATACCACAGTCTTGGTGTGTTAAGTAGCAAATGTATTTTCTCATAGTTCTGGAGGCTGGAAGTCTCAGATCAGCGTTTGGCAGGGTTGGTGTCTGGTGAGAGCGCGCTTCCTGGCTTGCAGACTGCTGCCTTCTTGCTGTATTGTCCTCACAGGGTGGAGAGAGCAAGAGTGAGCTCATGACCCTGCTTATAAGGATGCTAATCTTATTGGATCAGGGCCCCACCTTATGACCTCATTTAAGTTCAAGTACTTCTGTAAAGACCTGTATCTCCTAATACAGTCACACTGGGTGTCACAAATTCAATATATGAATTTGGGGATGGGGAGAACATAATTCAGCACATACCATCTACTTTCAAAACCAAAACTGTTCTTTCACTGATTCTCTTTCCAGATTTTCAAATGAGGAAGCAGAAAAAATTGTGCAGGTCACTCAGATGTAGTGTCAGGCAGAGTTGGAACTCAAACATGTTTATCTCTGACTCCCAGAATATGTTGTCTTTCCTTTGTAGACTGTTGCTCTATTTATGAAAATATGGGCTTTTTGTTCTTCTACAATCAGCTTAAACCTTTTAGATCTTCAAACAGAAGCATTTATAAAAGCCTCTTACTTGGGGATCACAGTGGAGGATAGCCATAACTATAAAGTATAACCAATTCTCAAAAGTAATTATTAGATCAAACGTTTAATCATAAATGATTGCTTTTGCATCCTTGAGCAAGTGAAAGCAAAGGTAGTTGCACAATTGTGTCTGATTCTTTGTGATCCCATGAACTGTAGCCTGCCTACCTCCTCTGTCTATGGAATTCTCCAGGAAAGAATCCCGGGGTGGGTTGCCATTTCCTTCTCCAGGCGATCTTTCTGACCCAGAGGTCAAGTTAGGGTCTCCTGCACTGCAGGCATATTATTTACCAACTGAGCCCCTAGGGAAGCATTGTACCCCAAAATGTTATTCTCTGTGTTGAGGTGTCAATAATGTAAAAACTGGTCATTCTCAGCATGAACACAAATGTTTTCAGTTTCACGTGTGTTTCCGTGCGTGCCCACTAGGGTGATAGCGCAGGTGCTGTGGGCATGACCTTGTACCATAAAGAGGAATCCTCATGAAATGATCTGTATCATTGATGATGTGAATTATGAGGGAAAATGGCTTGCTTCGAGCACCGTCAAGGGCCTGCAGAGGGGTGATGTAAAACAGGAGACCTGGAAAAGAGGTATAAATTCACAGGCCAGTTTTTAGATCCAGGTGAAGGCGGCCTGCCAAGAATTGCCCTCCCACTGCCAAGAGAGAATTACACTCCTCCGAATGGTGGTAATGGCTGGTAAGGCTCCAGGCTTTCCCTTCAGCTCAGTGTGCGATGGAGGAGAACCAGAATGGAATCGGATGCCTGAGATGCTAGCACCATGCTGACACTGTGAGCCTCCATGCGGATTTGGGCATGCGACTGAACTCCTCTCAGCATCCTCACCTGTAAAACGATGATTTAGACCTACTCATCTTTGATTTCTTCTAAGTTTAAGATGGTCAGATTTTAGAATTGGTATTAGAAAAATAAAGCCGAGGCACAGCATCTTCTCGCCGGGTAGCACTTGGCATGTCAGCCCTCCCCCTGCACATCTGCCACTCTTCTCTGTGTTGTCTGTGTTCTGTCATATTTAGTTCTCACAACATCCTTACAGATGCAGAAGGTAAAACTCTTAAGAGGTTAAATCTTGCCCAGAGACTCTCAGTATGTGAGTAGTTAGGCTGAGATATATACCCACACTAAGTAGCTTGAGAATCTCTGCTCAGAACCAATGTACAATTTCTGGAAATGCAGTAAGTTAATCAAGTCCTACTTGGTTATCAAGAAAGTGAAACTTTCACACCCTTCCCATAAATTCAGCCAGTTTAAAGGTCTTTGTCTTTCCTCAATGGGGTATTCAGGCCAAGTACTTGACGTTACACCTGCCATTTTCCACCTCAACAACTTTAATCTCATGAATAAACAGAATGTTAATTGTTTCCAGTTTTAGGGAAAGAAGCTTTTCAAGGCAGTCTAGTCAAGCTTGGAATTTAGTTAATGTAATTCAGATTTTGCAGGATTTGGTCATAGGAGCCAGGCTGCCGTTTGAGAAATTGATGCCTTTAGCACCTTTTGATGGGAGTCATTTAATTGAAAATGAAAACCCCTTTTTACCCTGTTATCCTCTGTAATTTCAACTCACAATATATTAGTCAATAGCTTGCTACACTCCCTTGAAAAACTACTCTTATATGTTTTTCTCCGCCCCAGAAATTTGCAATTGTGGAAATTATAGTGTTAAAAAAAAAAAAAAAGACTAGAGGCCCAAAATGAGTAATGTACTTTTGATAAAATATCCTGTCCCCAGCAAGCAACGAAGAAACTGCCTAGTCAACCTCTCAGGAGTTATTATGTTTTAATAGGTAACTTTGAAAGAAAAAAAAATGTACCTAATGCTCACAGACATTAACCTGATTCATGGTATAGTTTTAATCTTCTCAGACCTGAAAGCTAGACATTTTCATTAATACGCCCTCAAAAAGATATCTTAAGCAAGTTCTTATTGTCAAGCCCACTGTAATGTCAAAGGTCCTTCTTTGTCATAGATATTGGCCAAATTTTAAGTTCCTAGCTTTATTTTCTGCCTGCTTTATCAGTCCTGGATTCTGCCTCATCAGTTTCCTTTCTGAAACACAGATGGTTCAGTTACTTACAGAATGAAGTCAGTTCTTTGACATCAAGGTCCTGGTTGTCTGACCTCAAATTTCCCCCTCTAGACTCACAACTAGTTTATCCCTCTATGTATGTCACAGTCTGTTAGCAAAGATCCACAAATCACTCTGGAAAAGAGTATTTTTAGAACTCCATGTTCTAACTAGCATTGTCCCCTTAGCCTTAGCAGCACATTCTCCCTTTCTCTACTGAGACAAGTCCTTATCTTTGAAGGCTTCTCCTCAAATGTCTTTTGTCCAAGAAGTCTTTGTTACCTTTCTGGTCATTTAGTCTGCTGTGTGTCCATAATGCCCAGTTTAGTCTCTGCTATGCTGTTTGTTTCTTACAGTTCATCTATATATGTATCCCCAGCGTCTTGGCCAGGTTGTAAATTTTTGGGGGGGCAAAGGGCTAGTCTCATTCACATTGTCATCTCTGCCTCCCTACACCCCCAATCTCTAGTTATGAACCTATCATATTATAGTTGACTGATAAGAGTTTTTTGAGTTGAATTATGACACAGATATTTGGGAAACAGAGTAATCTGGAAAGATAGACTTTATCATCTCATCCAAAGTGTCATTTGGAAAACCCAAAAGTAATAGTGCTCATGCCTGTGGGATACTGTGCAGTCAGCCCTCCCTATCTTCCTGTTCCAAACCTGCAGGTTCAGCCACTGTTGCATCCTGTCCTGTGTTTACCTATTATATTTGAGCATCCATAGATTTTGGCCTCTGAGGCAAGTTCTGGATCCCATCCCTGCAGGTATTGAGGGATGACTGTATAGGCGATTGATCTCGGGGGAGGGGGGGATGAAAAAGATACGAAAATATCTTTTCCAGTAGTGAAAATGTATCTTCAATATTCATCTATTAAATTAAAGCTGAACAGAAAGACAAGTTCTCTGTGATTCAGGAAAAGGTGGTCACATTTGTAGATGATTTTGATCCACTGTGTCCTTTTCTTGACCTTTAACCTTCTCTGTGAAGGTTCTTCATCCTCTTCACCTTTCTTGACCTTCTCTGTCATCTACTGTCAGAGAAAATGTATACACTTGCCATTTTCCAGCTGCTCATGACCCTGAGTATGTAAAGAACAAAATCAGAAGTAATGGGTGCCAATGAGTTTTTGAAATTCCAAATGTGCAATACGAAAACAATGGGACTCACTTTTGACAACCTGTTTGAAACTATTTGCCAACCACTGTTTTGGGTGTAATGAAACATAAGAAAGAAGTATGGTTCCATGGGTTCCTTTTCAAAAAAATACAGTATAGTTAGGACGTAAAGACTCACAGCCCGATATGAAAAGTATGAAATGCTAAACCAGCTGGTACTATCTGCATATGTGTGTTATAGGGTTTCAGGTAGGAATTACTGTGAGTAGTAGTAAAAAAGACTTAAGATCCAGTAGTTTAAATATATGAGTAAAACTTGAGTCAGCGCAAATAACTACAGAGGGAAAATGACTTGAACTTTTATTCAGAAAAATTCTAGAATGGGAAAAGCAAGAAGCTGCTCAAAGAATGAGGATTGCAAAATGTATTTGGGGCATAATTAGGGCACCGCTGTACAGACTAGAACACTGTGGTTGAGGTAAATTGGTAACAGAGCTTTTGCTGTTTGTCTCTGCTTCAACACAGCAGTTCTCAGGGCTTTTTCCTCTGAAATACATCAAGTGCCTACTGATTACACTGACTCCTGAAGACCCGCAGTGTTCCCGTGTGTCCAAAATTCTGCAAACCCCACTCACTCTTGACTACTGATGCTGATCAAACATTGTTTGAGGGGAACAGCATCAGTGAATGTGTGGGTTGGGGAGAGGAAAGGAAAATTTGGAATAGGAACAAGGCCTCACTATCCATCATCAACTCTTTAAAGAGTTTTCCTAGCTCTTTTGGTCCACTTCTGTTATGCCTTTTCCGAAGGGTTGCCTTCACTTGTCCTAGTATTTGGCATGGTGACAAAGACAACTATTTCATTTCTTTTCCAAAGTCTGTTGTGTTTTGTGTGCCTTACTGAGAATGGAGCTGCCATCTTAAGTCAAACCCGCACAGCGAAGCCCTCCCATTCATACACCCTGATCAGCTCTAGGAGATGTTCTAATTTCTGCCCACACTCACTCCCTATTCATCTTTCATTAATTAAATTGCTCAATAATGGTAAAACCACTATCATCAAAGTCAAACAGATTCAACCACTTAAAATGAGTATGTTGGTTAATCTTTCTGAGCCACAGTTTGCTTGTCTATGAAATGGAGCAAATAATATCTATATCATGAATTTGTAGTTACTAGTCTCCTCACCCTGTTTATTATAGGAGTCTTCCCTGTTGTATTTAATTTGCTCTTCACACTCAGCTAGAATCATCTCTCTAGAATGCATATTTGATTGAGTCACTTTTCTGTTTAAAATGCCTCAATTGGATCTGTCCCCTATAAGAAAAATTCCAGACTCTTTTGTAAAGCATATGAGTTTTATGATTTCATCTCGGCCTCTTTCTCTAAACTTACCCAGTTCCTTCTTCTCTGATACTTTTACACTCATCTTTTAATTCCCAGATGTCACCCCTGAAACACCTTCCATCATTTTTCTAGGTGGAAATAGTCTGTGGTCAGTTTTTCCACCTGCACCTACCTAAAAGTTTTTTTAACTTTTGAAGTTTACAATGTAGCTGTGATGATTCACTTAACATTTTCTCTCCCTAGATTGTGGACCTCTGCAGTAGTCCTTTACGTTACTAACGTTAGAGCAGTGGGTGGTCCATTGAACACCTTTGAGGACTAGATGATGGAGCGGGGACAGATACATGAATGAAGAAGGTTCGTGCTCCAGCCGTGATCATTCACACATCCTAACAGTGCAGCCAGCAGGATGCTCCCGTTCTAGTGTTTTCATACTGCAGTTACAACTTCCCTGTATACAGTCACTTGGAGAAGAAAGAGCATCCGTGCATTTCTCTTACTCCGTGCAGTGCTACCTGGCAACCTCACTGACACACACACAGCTCACACTGCCTTTTGGAGAGACTTGTGGACCATCCAGGTCAGGGAAGTGACCATGCACCCTCATAGCCTTTGGGAATGGTTGCTCCTTTATAATCCACCTAAGACCCTGCCTCATCTCCATGTTTCAGTCTGGTCACTGGACAGGCTCTTGGGAAGATCTAGTCATCCAGGGAAGTGTCCATGTTTAAAGAAACAGGACGCTTTTTAGATTTTCATAAATACTAGGCTGCCTCTAAAAGTGATTTCTTAGGCCATTAAGAAATCTAGGCCATTATTCTAGATACATTATCACAAAGAATGTATTCAAAGAGATTCTTGTGAGAGGAGATGATTCAGAGACAATTGAGCTTTATCGTATCAGTAATATTATTAAGTTATTATTGTTTTTTATTCTGTTAACAATTAAATTTTAACAGTTTTATTCTAAACTTATATGAATGGTATTTGCACTAGCTAATAAATGTGTTTGAATTTTTATAGGCAGGAGCTTATGGCATGTGTGATCAGGAGCAGTTGAAAAGATTTCTTTTGTGACCAGATGAACTGACACAGGCTAATCATACTTAAGCTCACATATATCAGAATGTATGGGCTTCCCTTTCCTTATATCTTTGATGAGGTTGTTTCCTATGAACAAAAGATCTCATTGATCTGAATGAGTCTGTTGGTCTCCTGATATTTGCCTTTTGAGCTTTTAATCCATTCTCCTTGTAAGGTGTTGAAAATGAATGGTAGTAGAGTTCATAACAGCAACCAATGTTCTTCTGAAATAGATATGCACATATATATGTATTTATTTTAGAATACTTATCCATTCAGTTCATTCACTCAGTCATGTCTGACTCTTTGCGACCCCATGAACTGCAGCATGCCAGGCCTCCCTGTCCATTCCCAACTCCTGGAGCTTGCTCAAACTCATGCCCATTGAGTCAGTGATGCCATCCAACCATCTCATCCTCTGTCATCCCCTTCTCCTCCCGTCTTCAGTCTTTCTCAGCCTCCCTGTCCATCATCAACTCCTGGAGCTTGCTCAAACTCATGCCCATTGAGTCAGTGATGCCATCCAACCATCTCATTCTCTGTCATCCCCTTCTCCTCCCGTCTTCAATCTTTCCCAGCATCAGGGTCTTCACATCAGGTGGCCAAAGTACTGGAGTTTCAGCCTCAGCATCAGAGTTTGTTTATTTAAATTGTTCATATCTAGAATAAATAAATTTCTGTTTTGTCCAGAAGTATCTTGATTGACACTTGGGTCCAGGCAAAATTGATAATAGCAGGATTTTCCATACTTAAAGTCTAGTCTAGATTTTTCACCCTAGTCTACATAATAACTATATGTTCACTCTTGTATTATAATGTTATATTTTATTCTGATTTCTAAGGATTTTTAGAGGGCTTCCCTGATAGCTTAGTTGGTAAATAAGCTACCTACAAAGTAGGAGACCCCGGGTTGATTCCTGGGTCAGGAAGATCCTCTGGAGAAGGGATAGGCTACTTACTCCAGTATGCTTGGACTTCATTTGTGGCTCAGCTGGTAAAGAATCCACCTGCAATGTGGGAGACCTGGGTTCAGAAAGTGAATTTACTTCTTGTCATAGTCTACTCTATTTTTATTTTATGGCATAAATGCAGAAATCCTTTGGCGGCAGAACCCCCAAAGAAATGCCTCTCATGGTCGAGGAAAAGATGGACAATGGCTTATTTGGTTCTCTTGCACTGGGTCTGACTAAAGTAGGTCACTAAGTGCATCCCCATTCCCATCCATTATCGCTTATAGACTTGCCACAGGATCCTTGAGCACAAAACCTCAATATCCCCTTCATGGATCACAGCTTGTCCTGGCAAAGAGGCTTGCATGAAGCCAGGAACCCTGCTGCGTAGAGATACCCAAGACAGACAGATCATAGTGAAGAGTTCAGATAAAACGTGGTTCACTGGAGGAGGGAATGGCGGCCTACTCCAGTATTCTTGCCAGGAGGAACCCATGAACAGTATGAAAAGGCAAAAAATATGACACCAGAAGATGAGTTAACACACTCCCCCCGCCACCCCAGTTGGAAAGGGTCCAGTATGCTACTGGGCAAAAGCAGAGGACAATTACTGTAATAGCTCCACAAATAATGAAGAAGCTAGGTCAAAGTGGAAACGGTGCTCAGATGTGAATGTGTCTGGTGATGAAAGGAAAGTCTGATGCTATAAGGAACAATATTGCATAGGAACCTGGAATGTTACATCCATGAATCAAGGTAAATAATTGGACAAGGCCAAGCAGGAGATGGCAAGAGTGAACATCAGCATCTTAGGAATCAGTGAACTAAAGTGGATGGGAATGGGTGAATTTAATTCAGATGCCCATTATATCTACTACTGGGGGCAAGAACCCCTTAGAAGAAACAAAGGAGCCCTCCTGGTTAACAGAAGTCCAAAATGCAGTACTTGGGTGCAATCTCAAAAATGACAGAATGATCTCAGTTCATTTCCAAGGCAAACCATTCAAATCACAGTAATCTAAGTCTGTGCCCAAACAATGATGCCAAAGAGCTGAAGTTGACTGATTCTATGAAGATCTACAAGACCTTCTGGAACTAACAGCCAAAAAAAAAAAAAAAAAAAGGATGTCCTTTTCATCATACAGGATTAGAATGCCAAAATAGGAAGTCAAGAGACCTCTGAAATAACAGGCAAGTTTGGCCTTGGAGTACAAAATGAAGCAGGGCAAAGGCTAACAGAGTTTTGTTAAGAGAACACACTGATCAGAGCAAGCACACTTTTTCCAACAACATGAGACAACTCTACACATGGACATTGCCAGATGGTCAATACCAAACTCAGACTGATTATGTTCTTTACAGCCAAAGATGGAGAAGCTCTATACAGTTAGCAAAAACAAGACCTGGAACTGACTGTGGCTCAAATCATGAACTCTTTATTGCCAAATTCAGACTTAAATTGAAGAAAGTTGGGAAAACACTAGACCATTTGGGTATGACCTAATTCAAATCCCTTATGATTATACATTAGAGGTAATTAATAGAATCAAGGGATTAGATCTGGTAGACAGAGTGCTTGAAGAACTATGAATCACATTGTACAGGAAGTGGTGACCAAAACCATCTCAAAGAAAAAGAAATGCAGGAAAGCAAAGTGTTTATCTGAGGGGGCTTTATCAATAGCTGAGGAAAGAAGAGAAGCAAAAGGGAAAAACTGAAAGATATACCCAACTCCAGAGTTCCAGAGAATAGCAAGGAGAGATAAGATCTTCTTAAATGAATAGGGCAGAGAAATAGAGGAAAACAATGTGATAGGAAAAACTAGAGATCTCTTTGTGAAAATTGGAGATATCATGCTCATCCTTGCATAAAATGTTCCCTTGATAAAGGTCAGAAAGAGCAAGGATTTAACAGAAACAGAAGAGGCTAAGAAGACATGGCAAGCATACACAGAAGGACTATACAAAAATAGTCTTAATGACCCAGATAACCATGGTGCTGTGGTTACTCACCTAGAGCCAGATATCCTGGAGTGTGAGGTCAGTTGGGCCTTAGGAAGAATTGCTATGAGCAAAGTTATTGGAAGTGATGGAATTTTAGCTGAGCTATTTAAAATCATAAAATATTATGCTGTTAAAGTGCTGAACTCAGTACGTCAGAAAATTCAGAAAACACACCAATGACCACAGGACTGGAAAAGGTCAGTTTTCATTCCAATCCCAGAGTAAAATAATGCCAAGAATGTTCAAACTACCATACAGTTAGGCTCATTTCACATGATAGCAAGGTTATGTTCAAAATCCTTCAAGCCAGACTTCAGCAGTACATGAACCAAGAATTTCCAGAGGTACTAGCTATGTTTCAAAGAGACAGAGGAACCAGAGATAAAATTTACAACATTTATTGCATCATGGAGAAAGCAAGGAAGTTTAAGAAAAACATCTACTTCTGATCCATTGACTATGCTAAAGCTTTTGATTGTGTCAATTACAGAAAACTGTGGAAAATTCTCGAAGAGATGGGAATAACAGACCACCTTACCTGTCTCCTGAAAAACCTGTATGTGGGTCAAGAAGCAACAGTTAGAATTGGACATGGAGCACACACTGTTTCAAAATTGTGAAAGGAGTACATCCAGGCTGTATATTGCCACCTTGCTTATTTAACTTATATGCAGATTACATCATTCAGAATGCTTGGATGGATGAATCATAAGCTGGAATCAAGACTGCTGGGAGAAATATCAACAATCTCAGATATGCAGATGATATCACTCTGATGGCAGAAAGTTAAGAACCTCTTAATAAGGTTGAAAGAGGAGAGTGAAAAACCTGGCTTGAAACTCAGCATTCAAAAAACTAAGGTCATGACATCCAGTCCCATCACTTCATGGCAAATAGAAGGGAAAAACACAGAAGCAGTGACAATATTTTATTTTCTTGTGCTCCAAAATCACTGTAGTAGTGACTGCAGCCATGAAATTAAAAGACACACTTGTTTCTTGGAAGAAAAACTATGGCAAACCTAGACAGCATGTTTAAAAACAGAGACATCACTTTGCTGACAAAGGTCCATATAGCTAAAGCTATGGTTTTTCCAGTAGTCATGTACGGGTATGAGAGTTGGGCCATAAAGAAGGTTGAGCACCAAGAATTGACGCTTTTTAATTGTGGTGCCGGATAAGACTCTTGAGAGTCCCTTGGACTGCAAGGAGATCCAACCAGTGCATCCTAAAGGAAATCAGCCTTGAATGTTCATTGGAGGGACTCATGCTGAAGCTGAAGCTCTAGTACTCTGGCCACCGGAAGTGAAGAGCCAACTCATTGGAAAAGACCCTGATGCTGGGAAGGATTGAAGGCAAAAGAAGAGGGTGGCAGAGGATGAGATGGTTAGCATCACCACCTCAGTGGAGATGAATCTGAACCAACTCCAGATGATAGTAGAGGACAGAGGAGCCTGGTATGCTACAGTCCATGAGGTCGCAGAGATTAGGACATGACTTAGCAACTGAGTAACAACAATATAGCCTCAGGGCATGCTAGTTGCCCTTGTATATGAGGTGGTAATATTATACTTTCTTTTAATAAGTGAACTTTCTTTCATGTTACCTTGAAAACAATGTGTTGAACCTAAGGAAAGGATGAAAAGAGCTCATTCATTTTTCTATTAATATATGTTCGAAATATCCTAGGCATAGGCTATGATTTTGCTTCCTGGTTTTTAGGTACCTTTGTTCAATATCAGCAGGATTACCAACTCTCCTAGCCACATTTTTCAGCCTCTGAAAAAGCATCTGCTTTAAATATATCTCAATATGATCTGTGTACTGAGCAGTAAAATTATATTCATGTGGCATCACTGCATTATCTTTACCCACTGGTATACAAGACAGAAAATCAATGCACTTCTCTTCATTATCACTAGAATTATCTTCAAAGAAACCATTTCTAAGATCAAGAAGATATCTCAGTGCTCTGTACCCTTGGGAGGACACATATTGAACGAATGTTAGACAACCAGCCTGTCCATTTAATTTAGATTATGGCCCATATCTTGGGATTCATTGTGTGAGTTCCATTCGAAAGGACCCTCTGTTAACTTCAGTCAGGAAGAATGGATTAAAAATATATTAGAACTGCCACATCCAGCTTGTTCTGTGTCCTCAGCAGAATAATTTTCCATTCACTCCTTTCTGAATTTATAAACATCCACTCAGAAGAACCACTCTCGAACTCAGATTCCAGTTGAATTAATCTTTTCTACAGACTTTATTTTGGGGGGCTCCAAAATCACTGCAGATAGTGATTGCAGCCATGAAATTAAAAGATGCTTGCTCCTTGGAAGGAAAGTTAGGACCAACCTAAACAGCATGTTAAAAAGCAGAGATATTATTTTGCCAACAAAGGTCCGTCTAGTCAAGGCTGTGGTTTTTCCAGTAGTCATGTATGGATGTGAGAGTTGGACTATAAAGAAAGCTGAATGCCAAATAATTGATGCTTTTGAACTGTTATGTTGGAGAAGACTCTTAAGAGTCTCTTGAACTGCAAAAAGATCCAACCAGTCTATCCTAAAGGAGATCAGTCCTGGGTGTTCATTGGAAGGACTGATGCTGAAGCTGAAACTCCAATACTTGGGCCACCTGGTGCGAACAGCTGACTCATCAGAAAAGATGTTGTTGCTGAGAAGGATTGAGGGTAGGAGTCAAAGGGGATGACAGAGGATAAGATGGTTGGATGGCATTACCGACTCAATGGACATGAGTTTGACTAAACCCTGGGAGTTGGTGATCGATAGGGAGGCCTAGCATGCTACACGTGGGGTTGCAAAGAGTCGGACATGACCACGCCACTGAACTGAACTGAGGTGCTAAACAATTTTACCACAAGGAATATTCTTCATCTGCCCATATATACTAAAACTTCTTGTTTGATGAAAGCATTATGCTGTTTAATTTTACACATATACACTTCAGTACAAATAGAGAAGCAATATTTTAAGTAATAAAGTAAGAATAAGAACATAAATGTTACATGTGTAATAGTAATAAAGTATGTTTGTTATTAACACATTACAGAGTGTTCTCAGTTTAGTCACTTATTGAGTATTAAAAATATGGTATAAATGTCCCTTTGGTAAGCACAAAGAAATATAATAAAGAGCACACATCCTGAAGGAATTTATGTTACCGCTGCTCATTTTTCCCTCAATCCCAAGAGGAGCTAGTAGGAAAATCATGGAGACTAACTTGCCTAAGGGAGTATGTTTCTCTTGCCAAAATAAGATGATCTGTCCTTTATATAAAGCATAGAAAATAACTCTTTAAGTGGCTTTCGCATTTATACTGTTTACATAGTGTAATCCAAGTGGAGGAGCATAAATTTTTTGGTTTGGACCTTCCTTTGAGGTACCTAAATACAATAAAGTTAAGCCTGTATAAACTATTTTAAAAAACTTGAAAAAGCCCCAGTCTTCCTCTTTTCAAGTCAAATATGGGATCATTTCCTTTTTATTTTTTCTTCTTTCTGAAATCAGAAAAAGATGGTTTGCCTCAGTTATCAAAACTTTCTGGAAGAAATGGTTTTTTTGGATGAAATGATCTGGATGAATTCCATGGTTGGTTAGGAGATTCATTACTCTATCATCTAATTCTTTTCCTCACCCTAATTTCTATTAGGAAATTTGGGTACATAATTGCACAAGAGTTCTTCTTTATATTCTTGAGAGTATAATACTATATTTATATAGTACATTTTCATTCCTGTTGTTAATGTAAAATTATCTTACTAATTCCTAAATGAAAAAATAAACTCTCTAGTTTTGTGAACTATATGGAGCTTTATTTGAATATTTTTTAAAAACTTATATACATTGAAATATATTACTTCCACACATGTCCTGTTTAAATATCCATATATTAATTTACTTATTTGTAATTTTTAATTTTGAAAAATGTTAGAGATCTAGTACCATAAGCAAAAAAAAAGAATTAATGGATTTAAGATAAATTTAATTGTGAAACATAAGAGACTAAAAATAATACATTATCTTTTATTTGCATGTACTTCTTTTAAAAATACTAGATAAAGGAAAAACATTTTCAATGAAACCTAATAGTGATTTTATAGTAATAGTAAATCAATTTAGTAATAGTTATTTTATAGTAGGAATTAACTTATTCTTAAATATTTAAAGTCAGAATAAGTTAAAATGATCTGATATTAGCTAATATTAACCATAAATAATCCTGTATAGGATTTGGATTCAATGAGCCAACTCTGTCTTGGCAGGTTCTATATCTAATAAATCTTTTTATGCTACCCCTTCCCTGAGTATCTAGGACTATGCCTTGCCTACAGAAGGCACTTAGTATATTTTGAGTGAATTAATATCAGTTTTATGCTCCATTAAAAAAGTAAGACCTCTGGGATTGAATAGTAGTTTATATCTTTGCCTTTAAATGACTTTTCATCTTCCAGAGTCTAATTAGGTCACTCTTTCCCTTAATAATTGGCTTATGAAATTCACCAAGTTTACTAAACACATCTAACGTTTCAACTACAGCAAACACCCCTTTTGACATGAGAAACAGTGATGGTCAGCGTCATCCTTACTCTCCAGTGTTTCATCTGACCATTTTGTGATTCTTGCCCTAACGCAGTAGGAGAATCTTCTGTTTTTAACTTATTTGTGTAAATATTCTGGTTGCCTGTGTAGGAGATGTAGATTCTACCCCTGGGTTGGGAAGATCCCCAGGGTGAGGAAATGGCAACCCACTCCAGTATTGTTGCCTGGAAAATTCCGTGGACAGAGGAGCCTGGCAAGCTATAGCCCACGGTGTTGCAGAGTCTGACATGACTGAGTGACCGAACACACACACACATTTCCCCAATTTGCCCATAACCAGACTTCTTGGGATTTAAAAGGCATATTTTAGAGAACAAAAACATCACAGCACAAAAAATGATATTTGATTCCCACATCTTTAAATAAAGAGATCCCAGACTCATCGATATCCCCGAAATGAGTTTTGTGTCTCTTTACAGAAGAGGTGCCAGAAGTCTTAAATTACCATGAATCCAATCTTGCTTGTTGATGATATCAGGTTTCTTTAAAGCAGTTCCTGTTGGATTTGTTAAGAGTTATTTAATTTTCTTTCGTGGTATCCATCTAATTATAACCAACAAAATATTAAGTGACGTCAGTACCCTAGATTGTGTGAGTAGAATGCTCAAGTTTTTAGCTGCTCTGTTACTTCAAAATATTTCAAGTTCCTTTATCTTGCACAGAGCTCTAACCATGTGAAATCTGATATTCTTCTGCATATTGAAATTCACCATGTAATTGATAGCCTCACTGAGTCTAAAGGGTGCTATACCCATAGAGATTTATGTTTAAGTGATATATGGATGTGCTCAGGGGCTTGTTTCTGCATCTTCCCACAAACTAGCTGAGAGAGTAAGAAATTTCATTAAAAGGACATTTGTCAGGATGCCAGAGGAATAAGAAAAATCCTCCATAGGCTATGTACCTAATTTCCAGCCAATACAGAATGACTCCCAACAGGAATCATTTATTGCTTTAGTGGCTTAAGTGATGGAGCTGTTAGCATCTCTTTGGGCTGACTGCTTTGCAATCTAGTTGCTTTCAGATGTGCGAAAAGTCATCTTAATATTCATCCAGAACTTCTATCTCACTTCATTTCTTCCAACCTTGATCTGTCAGTGTCCTGTGAGCAGAGCTTATTGAAACCCCAGATGTGTCAGAGTTACACAAACAAGGTACTTGGGCAAAGGAAGGGTTAGGCTTATCTGTGTTTCAGCCATCACTCCCCAAAATGTTTTCACAATTGCTGCTTATTTCATTCTTTTTTGAAGTCACTCAGTCAGGATCAGCTCTTTGTGACCCCATGGACTGCGGCCTATCAGGCTCCTCTGTCCATGGGATTTCCTTGGCAAGAATCTTCAGGTAGGGAGCCATCCCCTTCTCCAGGGGATCTTCCTTACCCAGGAATCAAACCCATGTCTCCTATATAGCAGATGGATTCTTCACTATCCAAGCCTCATGGGAAGCCCAGTCTCCACCATTCCCTGCCTCACACAGGAACCTCTATCCTAATTCCCACTTATTTATACACCCAGAGTCATTGACCAGCAGATTTTAAATGTACCACTTTACCCTGGAGACAGATTATAACCTGATTGGATTAATGTGTCATTGCTTGTTGGAAACTTAACACCCTCAGTTCAGCTCTGACTTCACACTGAAAGAATTTTTTTAAAAAAATTATGAATGCATGGTCTGGGAATAAGACTTGTTTCTTCACAATTCTCTTGCAAATACAATGATAAGCTCTTGGAAAAGCTGTAGTTAGCAGAGCTAACTACAAAAAGTTTGGTATGCACAGGACTGTCACAGGAACAGGACTTAAGTCTTCAAAATGAAAAAAAAAAAATCTGTACATTTGACAAAAACAATGAGTGTTATCCTAGCTGGCTTCCTCAACATCACCCGCTGATTATAACCACTTTCAGAAATCACACTCCAAAGTGAATAAAGAATTATCTTTACTCTTGTGTTTGTGTAGAGATTCAACTCCCAAATGTTTTTTTTTTTCTTAGTAGATATTCTAGAACTCAAAATCTAATCAAATAATTACAGTTCTACAAACATAGCAATAGAAAAGGGAATTACCTGTAGTGGAGAACTATTAATGAAATGTGGACGATAGTGTAATTACTTCTGGTTAATGTCTGGCTCAGTC
This sequence comes from Antilocapra americana, assembly GCA_007570785.1. Taxonomy (NCBI): domain Eukaryota; kingdom Metazoa; phylum Chordata; class Mammalia; order Artiodactyla; family Antilocapridae; genus Antilocapra; species Antilocapra americana. The sequence goes on along the minus strand of ML661903.1, from coordinate 8,349,856 downwards.
CTCTTAAAGACTACTTTTATAATTGTTGAACACCTATTGGAAGGCAGTGTTTCCAAAAGTGTGATAGTCAGGAAACCTTGTTCCTTTCTTGGTGTGTTTGTGAGAAGTAGTCAGACCACATGGATTGTGACACACCCCCTATCCTTTGTTCCGTATTCAATAGTTCATTCTCAGGCACCTACTTGGCATATGACACAAAGACAACTCAGAGCCCACCTACAAGGCAAAAGTGCTGCCCCTTGTAAAGCAGTAATGCTGATTTGCCACAAATTCATGTCCTGTGGGCAGCAGCATAGGCTAGACCCCTGGAAGCAAGGAGTAGGCGGGCTCTGTCTCTGTAGGAGCCAACACCCCCATTCCTTCTGTTCCGAGATGTTCAAGACAGTGCCACTTAGACTAACACTGATGTTGTACCTGTTGGGGGCCTGTTAACAAGGATATTGGAGGGGAAAAAAGAGGAAGTGAGGGGTCAGCTTTTCAGTGAGCAATTGAATTTAGCTTGTTTAGAAGGGTATTTTCATGACAGATTTTTCTCATGCATAGAAAATAGCATTTTCTTGCAAAGTATAATGGTATCACTATTTTCAGGCTGTCTTTGAGGTGGATAAACTAACCTTACTCAGTTGTTTGTATACTTTTAAATACTATTCTTGTCTCTTGTTTCACCTGTGTTTCCATGTTGTAGGCCCACTAACATTCTGATATATTTTCCCAATAAACAGGTCGCCATGGAGATGGAAGTTATTGGCCAGTTGATACGAACTTGATTGATAGAAGCACTCTGAATGGTAAGTATATAAATTAGGTTCTATTGGATTAGTCGTATTAATTAAAATGGTTAATTCTAGCATGTCTGAGACAAATTTTCTGTTGACTGCAAGTACCAAGAGCCTCAAACTTAGGGTTTTAGTGGAGATAATAGAAGCATGAAATTATTAATAAACCTGGAGCTCATTTCACCAGGAGACGATGGCAATGAGAGCTGACAAGTACACAAAACAGTCAGTTAGAAAAGCCTAGACACAGAGAATTTTATAAATGATGCAGGGCTGTTAACTATCTCAGTTTGAAAGCAAAATCTATGTATTTGAAATATTTCCAAAAATGAAATTTTATTAAAGAGAGGTGACGTCAAAAGTAGAGCAAGCTGAAGCCCATTCAGTTTCATCAACTGAAGTTACTAGGGCTTTTGAAGAGTCAGAGTTCCAGGAAATGAAGAGGTGATCCATACAGACGATTGAGAAGGAACAATTATTTCCTCACAGTCTCCACCCCTCCTGAACAATGGTTATACATGTTACGGATAAAGCAAACGCAAGCCATGAACACAGAACAGTATATTTCTTAACTGGTGTGTCCTAAAGAACACTAATCTTGGACAGAATTGCCCAGTGAAACAGCTAAAAATACTGGAGGCCCAGCAAAGTTTGAATTATTTCTAATTGCCTGAGAGTTGAGGCAAAGAAAAATATTGCAAGAGACTACCATCTCAATGTATGCAGGCATCTCAATACACATATCCATAGGCAACTAGAAATAATTCAAACTTAACTGAACCTCCTGTACTTTTTATTATTAAGTAGAACAGACTCGTGGACTCTGTGGATGAGGGCAAGGGTGGGATGATATGGGAAAATGACATTGAAACATGTTAATTATCATATGTATAATCAATCGCCAGCCCGGGATTGATGCTTGGGGCTGGTGCATCGAGATTTCCCAGGGGGAGGGAGGAGGGAGGGAAGAGAGAGGGGGGTTCTGGAGGGGGAGCATATGTACACCCATGGCGATATCATGTCATTGTATGGCAAAACTAATAAAAAAAAAAAACCTGCATTAAAAAAAAAAAAGTCTGGCAAACCTAATTTTGGATCAATACCAAGTTTAAAAGTTTGGTACTGACTATTTGAATTTGTCCTTCAAAACAACAGTGAATTCCCTATTCAAAATGAAGCCCTGGCCCAGATTTGACATGAACAGATAAGTCAACAGATAAGAACTTTTCTTTTCACAGCAGTCAGACTTGAGATGAAGAGAATGACAGTAATTAAGAGAAATGCATGTCACTGTATTTTTGTTTTTACTATTTAAGATTCCTAGTGAGAAATAGAATTGTATTTAAATTCGATCTGGAATCTAGGGTGAGAGGCGAGGAAGAGAGAACGCAGGGCGAGCAGATCTGTCCATGTTATTTTTAAAGTTCCTGACCGGGATGTCATTCTGAGAATTCGGCTGTTCGCCTCAGCGGAACATAGATAGTCTCCCATGGTTTCCTCTGGTCTGAGTTTTGATTTGCTTCCGTGCTGGTTCTGACCTGCTTTTGATCGTGGCGATTTCCATCTCCGGCTCTCTGTTGAGATCCCTGCTCTGTTCCTGCCAAGTGGAGGATTGACTGGCTTGATCTCCTTGCTGTCCAAGGAACTCTGAAGAGTCTCTTCAGCACCACTGTTCTAAAGCATCGGTTCTGAGCCTGAGCAGAAGGGGCGGGGGAAGCCCTCTCACCAGGAGCAGGGCAAACTCCAAAATTAAATCCCTGCCGGTAGAACAGACTGCATAGAGAGCGGCTGGGCCGGGGGAGAGGAGAAGCCCCACTCCCCAACTGCTGGGCGGACGACAGAGAGCCTGAGCAGAAGGGGCGGGGGAAGCCCTCTCACCAGGAGCAGGGCAAACTCCAAAATTAAATCCCTGCCGGTAGAACAGACTGCATAGAGAGCGGCTGGGCCGGGGGAGGGGAGAAGCCCCACTCCCCAACTGTGCTGGGCGGACGACAGAGAGCCTGAGCAGAGGGGGCGGGGGAAGCCCTCTCACCAGGAGCAGGGCAAACTCCAAAGCGCTGAATAGACACTTAAAAGACCAGCAGACAGAAGACGCTAGCAGAACAGCTTTGAAACAGACAGGAGAAGCAAATTAAAGCCCTGCAGGTGGCGATAACTGCATAGAAAGGAGTCTATAAGTCTGTGAAAAGGAGAAGCCGGACCAGGGAATCATCTGAAAATCTACAGACCCTTCCCTTCACCGAATGCACCAGCACCAGAGAAAGCCTTCATTATAACTGTACTAGGAACATCTTTTAAATTTTTAAAACTTTTATATATATATATATTGTTTTTTTTTCTTTTTCTTCTTCTTTTTTTTTTTTTTTTTTAGAATTTTTAAGTCCCATATGACCTTGCTATTTTTTTCTTCTTCTTCTTATTTCTTTTTTCTCCTTTATTTTTATTTTCCGGTTTTTTTTTTTAAGTATTTTTGAGAACCCAGTCTTTACTCTAGATTTTTAATCTTTGCTCATTAGTACCTGGTATCAACTTTGTACCTTTCAAGATCCAAGCACCAGTACCCACTGCTACCTGGGAATGAGATCATTGGCTTGACTGCTTTCTCCCCATTCTTATCTCTTGCTAGTAACAGTGAGGAAACCTAGACTCACCCACCAGAAAACCACACAAGCCTTTCCACCCAGGAAACTTCGACAAACCACGCATCCAACCCCTCCCATAGAGAGGAATCCCCACAATAAAGGGACAACACAGCAAGATAAACAAGATGAAAAGGCAGAGAAATACCCAGCAAGTAAAGGAACAGGATAAATACCCCCTAGACCAAACAAAAGACGAAGAGATAGGAAGTCTACCTGACAAAGAATTCCGAATAATGATAGTGAAAATGATCCAAAACCTGGAAAATAAGTTGGAGTTACAGCTCAATAACCTGCAGGCAAGGATTGAGAAGATGCAGGTAAGCTTTAACAAAGACTTAGAAGAAATGAAAAAGAGACAAAATACAATGAATAATGCAATAAATGAGATCAAAAACACCCTGGAGGGAACCAACAGTAGAATAACAGAGATAGAAGACAGAATAAATGAGGTAGAAGACAGAATGACAGAAATAAATGAAACAGAAAGGAAAAATGAAAAAAGAATTAAAAGAAATGAAGACAACCTTAGAGACCTCTGGGACAATATTAAACGCACCAATATTCGAATCATAGGAGTCCCAGAAGAAGAAGACAAAAAGAAAGACCATCAGAAAATTCTTGAAGAGATAATTGTAGAAAACTTCCCTAAATTGGGGAAGCAAATAGCCACTCAGGTCCAAGAAACACAGAGAATCCCAAATAGAATGAACCCCAAGCGGGACACCCCAAGACACATATTAATCAAATTGGCAAATATCAAATACAAAGACCAAATATTAAAAGCAGCAAGGGAGAAGCAAAAGATAACTCACAAGGGGAATCCCATAAGGATAACAGCTGATCTCTCAACAGAAACGCTTCAGGCCAGAAGGGAATGGCAAAACATACTTAAAGTCATGGAAGAAAACAATCTGCAACCCCGACTACTCTACCCAGCAAGGATCTCATTCAAATTTGAAGGAGAATTCAAAATTTTCTCAGACAAGCAGAAACTGAGAGAATTCAGCAATACCAAACCAGCCCTCCAACGAATGCTAAAGGATCTTTCCTAGATAGGAAACACCGATGGGATAGATAATCTGGAGCCCAAAACAATAAAATAAATGGCAGAGGGATCATACTTATCAATAATTACCTTAAATGTAAACGGGCTGAATGCCCCAACCAAAAGACAAAGATTGGCCGATTGGATACAGAAACAAGACCCCTATATATGTTGTCTACAAGAGACCCACCTCAAACCTAGGGACACATATAGACTGAAAGTTAAAGGCTGGAAAAAGATATTCCATGCAAATAAAGACCAAAAGAAAGCAGGAGTGGCAATACTCATATCTGATAAAGTAGACTTTAAAATAAAGGCAGTGAAAAGAGATAAAGATGGACATTACATAATGATCAAAGGATCAATAGAGGAAGAAGAAATAACAATTATAAATATTTATGCACCTAACATAGGAGCTCCACAATATGTAAGGCAAATGCTAACAAATATGAAAGGGGAAATCAACAACAACACAATAATAGCAGGAGACTTTAATACACCACTCACACCAATGGATAGATCAACTAGACAGAAAAGTAACAAGGAAATTCAAACTTTAAATGAAACAATAGACCAACTAGACCTAATTGATATCTGTAGGTCATTCCACCCCAAAACAAGGAATTTCACCTTTTTCTCAAGTGCACACGGGACCTTCTCCAGGATAGATCACATCCTGGGCCATAAATCTAACCTTGATAAATTCAAAAATATTGAAATCATCCCAAGCATCTTTTCTGACCACAATGCAGTGAGATTAGATATCAACTACAGGAGAAAACCTCTCAAAACTTCCAACATATGGAGGCTCAACAACACACTGCTGAATAACCAACAAATCGCAGAAGAAATTAAAAATGAAATTCAGTTATGCATGGAAACGAATGAAAATGAAAACACAACAGCTCAAAACCTATGGGACACTGTGAAAGCAATGCTAAGGGGAAAGTTCATAGCAATACAAGCTCACCTCAGGAAACAAGAGAAAACTCAAATAAATGACCTTACTATACACCTAAAGCAACTAGAAAGGGAAGAGATGCAGAAGCCCAGGTCTAGTAGAAGGAAAGAAATCTTAAAGATCAGGGCAGAAATTAATGCAAAGGAATCAAAAGTGACCATAGCAAAAATCAACCAAGCCAAAAGCTGGTTCTTTGAGAAGATAAATAAAATTGACAAACCATTAGCCAGACTCATCAAGAAACAAAGGGAGAAGAACCAAATCAACAGAATTAGAAATGAAAACGGAGAGATCACAACAGAAAACACAGAAATACAAAGGATCATAAGAGACTATTATCAGCAACTATATGCAAATAAACTGGACAATTTGGATGAAATGGACAAATTCCTAGAAAAGTACAACTTTCCAAGACTAAACCAGGAAGAGATAGATAATATTAATAGACCCATCACAAGCATGGAAATTGAAACCGTAATCAGAAATCTTCCAAAAAACAAAAGCCCAGGACCAGATGGCTTCACAGCTGAATTCTACCAAAAATTTAGAGAAGAGCTAACACCTATTCTACTCAAATTCTTCCAGAAAATTGCAGACGAAGGTAAACTTCCAAACTCATTCTATGAGGCCTCCATCACCCTAATTCCAAAACCCGGCAAAGATGCCACAAAAAAAGAAAACTACAGGCCAATATCACTGATGAACTTAGACGCAAAAATCCTCAACAAAATTCTAGCAAATAGAATCCAACAACACATCAAAAAGATCATACATCATGATCAAGTAGGCTTTATCCCAGGGATGCAAGGATTCTTCAATATTCGTAAATCGATCAATGTAATACACCACATTAACAAATTGAAAAATAAAAATCACATGATTATCTCAATAGATGCAGAGAAAGCCTTTGACAAAATTCAACATCCATTTATGATAAAAACCCTCCAAAAAGTAGGAATAGAAGGAACATACCTCAACATAATAAAAGCTATATATGACAAACCCACAGCAAACATTATCCTCAATGGTGAAAAACTGGAAGCATTCCCCCTGAAATCAGGGACAAGACAAGGGTGCCCACTCTCACCACTACTATTCAACATAGTTTTGGAAGTTTTGGCCACAGCAATCAGAGCAGATAAAGAAATCAAAGGAATACAGATTGGAAAAGAAGAAGTAAAACTCTCTCTGTTTGCTGATGACATGATCCTCTATATTGAAAACCCTAAAGACTCTACGAGAAAATTACTAGAGCTAATCAGTGAATATAGCAAAGTTTCAGGATACAAAATCAACACACAGAAATCCCTGGCATTCCTATACACTAACAGTGAGAAATCAGAAAGAGAAATTAAGGAAACAATCCCATTCACCATCGAAACAAAAAGAATAAAATACTTAGGAGTATTTCTACCTAAAGAATCAAAAGACTTGTATATAGAAAACTATAAAACACTGATGAAAGAAATCAAGGAGGACACAAACAGATGGAGAAATGTACCGTGCTCATGGATTGGAAGAATCAATATAGTGAAAATGAGTATACTACCTAAAGCAATCTATAGATTCAATGCAATTCCTATCAAGCTACCAGAGGTCTTTTTCAAAGAATTAGAACAAATAATTTCTCAATTTGTATGGAAATACAAAAAACCTCGTATAGCCAAAGCAATCTTGAGAAAGAAGAATGGAACTGGCGGAATCAACCTACCTGACTTTAGGCTATACTACAAATCCACAGTCATTAAGACAGTATGGTACTGGCACAAAGACAGAAACATAGATCAATGGAACAGAATAGAAAGCCCAGAGATAAATCCACGCATCTATGGACACCTTATCTTTGACAAAGGAGGCAAGAATATACAATGGAGAAAAGACAATCTCTTTAACAAGTGGTGCTGGGAAAACTGGACAGCCACTTGTAAAAGAATGAAATTAGATCACTTTCTAACACCATACACAAAGATAAACTCAAAATGGATCAAAGATCTAAGCATAAGACCAGAAAATATAAAACTCCTAGAGGATAACATAGGCAAAACACTCTCTGCTATAATCCAAAGTGGGATACTCCATGACCCACCTCCCAGAATATTGGAAATAAAAACACGAATAAACAAATGGGAGCTAATTAAAATTAAAAGCTTTTGCACAACAAAGGAAACTATAAGCAAAGTGAAAAGACAGCCTTCAGAATGGGAGAAAATAATAGCCAATGAAGCAACAGACAAACAATTAATCTCAAAAATTTACAAACAACTCCTGCAGCTCCATTCTAGAAAAATAAACAACCCAATTAAAAAGTGGGCCAAAGAACTTAACAGACATTTCTCCAAAGAAGATATAAAAATGGCTAACAAACACATGAAAAGATGCTCAACATCACTCATTATCAGAGAAATGCAAATCAAAACCACAATGAGGTACCACTTTACACCAGTCAGAATGGCTGCCGTCCAAAAGTCTACAAGCAATAAATGCTGGAGAGGATGTGGAGAAAAGGGAACCCTCTTACACTGTTGGTGGGAATGCAAACTAGTACAACCACTATGGAAAACAGTGTGGAGGTTCCTTAAAAAGCTGCAAATAGACCTGCCATATGACCCGGCAATCCCACTGCTGGGCATATACACCGAGGAAACCAGAATTGAAAGAGCCACGTGTACCCCAATGTTCATCGCTGCATTGTTTACAATAGCCAGGACATGGAAGCAACCTAGATGCCCATCAACTGACGAATGGATAAGAAAGCTGTGGTA
>ML661903.1:8316258-8341270 GCA_007570785.1 Antilocapra americana | reverse complement strand
GGAAATTGAAACCGTAATCAGAAATCTTCCAAAAAACAAAAGCCCAGGACCAGATGGCTTCACAGCTGAATTCTACCAAAAATTTAGAGAAGAGCTAACACCTATTCTACTCAAACTCTTCCAGAAAATTGCAGACGAAGGTAAACTTCCAAACTCATTCTATGAGGCCTCCATCACCCTAATTCCAAAACCTGGCAAAGATGCCACAAAAAAAGAAAACTACAGGCCAATATCACTGATGAACTTAGATGCAAAAATCCTCAACAAAATTCTAGCAAATAGAATCCAACAACACATCAAAAAGATCATACATCATGATCAAGTAGGCTTTATCCCAGGGATGCAAGGATTCTTCAATATTCGTAAATCGATCAATGTAATACACCACATTAACAAATTAAAAAATAAAAATCACATGATTATCTCAATAGATGCAGAGAAAGCCTTTGACAAAATTCAACATCCATTTATGATAAAAACCCTCCAAAAAGCAGGAATAGAAGGAACATACCTCAACATAATAAAAGCTATATATGACAAACCCACAGCAAACATTATCCTCAATGGTGAAAAACTGGAAGCATTCCCCCTGAAATCAGGGACAAGACAAGGGTGCCCACTCTCACCACTACTATTCAACATAGTTTTGGAAGTTTTGGCCACAGCAATCAGAGCAGATAAAGAAATCAAAGGAATCCAGATTGGAAAAGAAGAAGTAAAACTCTCTCTGTTTGCAGATGACATGATCCTCTATATTGAAAACCCTAAAGACTCTACGAGAAAATTACTAGAGCTAATCAGTGAATATAGCAAAGTTTCAGGATACAAAATCAACACACAGAAATCCCTGGCATTCCTATACACTAACAGTGAGAAATCAGAAAGAGAAATTAAGGAAACAATCCCATTCACCATCGAAACAAAAAGAATAAAATACTTAGGAGTATTTCTACCTAAAGAATCAAAAGACTTGTATATAGAAAACTATAGAACACTGATGAAAGAAATCAAGGAGGACACAAACAGATGGAGAAATGTACCGTGCTCATGGATTGGAAGAATCAATATAGTGAAAATGAGTATACTACCTAAAGCAATCTATAGATTCAATGCAATTCCTATCAAGCTACCAGAGGTCTTCTTCAAAGAATTAGAACAAATAATTTCTCAATTTGTATGGAAATACAAAAAACCTCGTATAGCCAAAGCAATCTTGAGAAAGAAGAATGGAACTGGCGGAATCAACCTACCTGACTTTAGGCTATACTACAAATCCACAGTCATTAAGACAGTATGGTACTGGCACAAAGACAGAAACATAGATCAATGGAACAGAATAGAAAGCCCAGAGATAAATCCACGCATCTATGGACACCTTATCTTTGACAAAGGAGGCAAGAATATACAATGGAGAAAAGACAATCTCTTTAACAAGTGGTGCTGGGAAAACTGGACAGCCACTTGTAAAAGAATGAAATTAGATCACTTTCTAACACCATACACAAAGATAAACTCAAAATGGATCAAAGATCTAAGCATAAGACCAGAAAATATAAAACTCCTAGAGGATAACATAGGCAAAACACTCTCTGCTATAATCCAAAGTGGGATACTCCATGACCCACCTCCCAGAATATTGGAAATAAAAACACGAATAAACAAATGGGAGCTAATTAAAATTAAAAGCTTTTGCACAACAAAGGAAACTATAAGCAAAGTGAAAAGACAGCCTTCAGAATGGGAGAAAATAATAGCCAATGAAGCAACAGACAAACAATTAATCTCAAAAATTTACAAACAACTCCTGCAGCTCCATTCTAGAAAAATAAACAACCCAATTAAAAAGTGGGCCAAAGAACTTAACAGACATTTCTCCAAGGAAGATATAAAAATGGCTAACAAACACATGAAAAGATGCTCAACATCACTCATTATCAGAGAAATGCAAATCAAAACTACAATGAGGTACCACTTTACACCAGTCAGAATGGCTGCCATCCAAAAGTCTACAAGCAATAAATGCTGGAGAGGATGTGGAGAAAAGGGAACCCTCTTACACTGTTGGTGGGAATGCAAACTAGTACAGCCACTATGGAAAACAGTGTGGAGGTTCCTTAAAAAGCTGCAAATAGACCTGCCATATGACCCAGCAATCCCACTGCTGGGCATATACACCGAGGAAACCAGAATTGAAAGAGCCACGTGCACCCCAATGTTCATCGCTGCATTGTTTACAATAGCCAGGACATGGAAGCAACCTAGATGCCCATCAACTGACGAATGGATAAGAAAGCTGTGGTATATATACACAATGGAATATTACTCAGCATTAAAAAAAAATTCATTTGAAGCAATTCTACTCAGATGGACGAAACTGGAGCCCATTATCCAGAGTGAAGTAAGCCAGAAGCAAAAACAACAATACAGTATATTAACACATATATATGGAATTTAGAAAGACAGTAATGAGAACCCAACATGGGAGACAACAAAAGGAACGCAGATGTATAGAATAGACTTGTGGACTTTGTGGATGAGGGTAAGGGTGGGATGAGATGGGAGAAGGGCATTGAAGCATGTTAATTGTCATGTGTCTAATCAATCGTCAGCCCAGGATTGATGCTCGGGACTGGTGCAGCGAGATTTCCCGGGGGGGAGGGAGGAGGGAGGGGGGACCCGGAGGGGAAGCATATATAAACGCATGGTGATATCATGACAATGTATGGCAAAAACAATAATAAAAAAAAAAAAGAAGAAGAAAAAAAAGAAAATTAAAAAAAATAAATAAATAAAGCATCGGTTCTTTGGCAAAAAAAATATAAAAATAAAAATAAATTCGATCTGATATATGTTATATCACAGGAGTCATGAAGATAAAATAGATAAATGACATCCAATGACTTTGAGCCATTTCAGATAGATTATTGGCATTATCCCTTCTCAGATTTCTGCATCACTTAATGGTGTTCTAGGCATTTCCTATTGAATGAATGGGATGTTCCCTTTTCTCCACACCCTCTCCAGCATTTATTGCTTGTAGATTTTTGGATGGCAGCCATTCTGACTGGTGTAAAGTGGTACCTCATTGTGGTTTTGATTTGCATTTCTCTGATCATGAGTGATGTTGAGCATCTTTTCATGTGTTTGTTAGCCATTTTTATGTCTTCTTTGGAGAAATGTCTGTTGAGTTCTTTGGCCCACTTTTTGATTGGGTTGTTTATTTTTCTAGAATGGAGCTGCAGGAGTTGCTTGTATATTTTTGAGATTAATTGTTTGTCTGTTGCTTCATTGGCTATTATTTTCTCCCATTCTGAAGGCTGTCTTTTCACCTTGCTTATAGTTTCCTTTGTTGTGCAGAAGCTTTTAATTTTAATTAGGTCCCATTTGTTTATTCGTGCTTTGATTTCCAATATTCTGGGAGGTGGGTCATAGAGGATCCCGCTTTGGTTTATGTCGGAGAGTGTTTTGCCTATGTTATCCTCTAGGAGTTTTATAGTTTCTGGTCTTATGATTAGATCTTTGATCCATTGTGGACTCTGTGGAAGAGGGCAAGGGTGAGATGATATGGGAGAATGGCATTGAAACATGTTAATTATCATATGTGAAATCAATCGCCAGCCCAGGATTGATGCTTGGGGCTGGTGCACCGAGATGTCCCAGGGGGAGGGAATCGGGAGGGAGGAGGGAGGGGGGTTCTGGAGGGGGAGCATATGTAAACCCATGGCGGTTTCATGTCATTGTATGGCAAAACCAACACAATAATGTAAAGAAAATTTTCAAAAAAAGATATGCAAATATAAATAACTCAAATGCAAAAAAAAAAAAAAATGAATGGGATGAACAAAGTTCCTGCAACATTTCTAGAAACTCTACTGAAATTACTAATTATTACAGGCTACATGATTAACTAAGGTGATTTGATAACCTCAGAGACATGGATGGTAGAAGGCATGCTTAATCTATTTCCTATTTTTTTTTTTTTTTGCTATCCAGTAAATGATGGTAAACTTTAATATGTAATTTGCCTTTAGCTTGTAGTCTTATATGCAAGTCAGCAAAGACATTTGAAAAATCTACCTTCCTAATTAAAATTCTGCCAACATCTTATACCATAAGAAGAGGATATATTTTCAAATTATATTTACAAAGACACCTTGACTGATAAAACTCTAAACCACCCCCCACCTTTGCAAAGTAGGCTGCATCAACAAGAACACTTTAAAATCTTGAGTTTTTGAACCTCAAATACAATGAAAATTTCATACATCTCCTTATGTGGTGACAGAATTATAGAGGTTTCCTATCTCTTCTTTTATTTGCTGGATTCATCATTGTAATAGAATAATGGTCTACTGTCAGAATACTCAAGCCAGTTGCAAATAAATTTAGAGCTTGCTAATCATTTACTTTCTCTTATGATGTGTCGGTCTTTTAAAAGCAGCGCTCTTGGAATTCAAATAAAGAAAAACAAAGCTATAGTTCATGTTTATTCTTGAAGTTGGAAGCCCTTAATTAAATTGAGGAAACTGAAGAGGCTTCCTAAATTATTTTCTGATGACAGGTAGAATCAAAGCTAATATGTGGTGATATGATAGTATTTTACTTTTATGATGCGTTCAATTTTATGGTCCACCTTCTTACAGCAGGAGAATCTTCAGCTTCTGAAACTGATTGTAGTTTGTATTTGTCTGAAGGATAACAACAGAGAAAATTACTTCAATTCAATTATTTTCTTGTGGGGGAACATAAATCACCAGTTATGTTGGTAGCTTTTCCCATAGTTTTCAAAATTAATAATTTTGGTAAAGAAATCTACAGACCCTACAAAAATGTTGTTATATTGACTTCAACCTTTGAAAACTTAATTAATTTGATAGATGTGATACTTTGGTGAAGCATTATTTTAAAATTAATGCTATTGATCAATTTTTTAGTGTTTAGAATCATATTTTGCATTCTGCAAATCATGACTTAAATGCTGTGTTTAGGAGAAAAAGCCATGATTTGCCCTCCAGTTTTGAAAACCTTTGTTTATTTAACTCAATAGCATTTTAACTAACCTAAATGGAGTATACAGAGAAGCTCTTTCCATATTTGCATGAGATGGTCATTCTGAGGTTGGTAAGGTATTACAGGGCACCCCAAGGACACCTTAATGCCAAAACACAGGTCCAGAAATAAAATTTTACACTCAATCCCTGATGTAAAGATAACTAGAGCATCTCCGGGGTCTCAAGTCCTCGTCTACTACAGGCTCTGCCCACCTACTATCTAAACATCTCAAATGATGTTAAGGACCTGAGACTGACTCCAAGCTCCAGGTACTAGAAGTGCCTTTGTCCTGATTGAGAAATGTGTGAATCAAGTCACTTAGATTTTTAGGTCTCAGTGTTCATGAGAGCATAGGCAACAGTCAGAGTGATCGGGATTTCTCCACCACAGAGCTATTAGCATTTGGGACTGAATAACCGTTGGGCTCCTCCTGTGCACCGCAGGATACTTAGCAGCATCCCTGGCCATTATCCGCCAGGTGCCAGGAGTGTTTCCCCTCTACTCTGCTGGAGCAACCCAAACGGGCTCTAGACAGTGCCAAATTTCCTCGTGTGGGATAAAATCTCCCCAGTTTGAAAACCACTCATCTTGATTAGCAACCTCCAGAAGTTGTTACAAGGTACATGGGTCCCTTGAGAACCTCTGTGAAAACGTTTTCCATTGTCAATAAGCATTAGGAAACTCATGTGGTATTGACTTCTCTTTGGCCAGGTCCTCGCCTTCTACCCGAACACTTAGAGCATGCGTCTTGAGAGAGCGTCGCTGCTCACTGTATACCCTTCATTTGGTGATCTCCTCTCCCAGGCTTCAAATTCCATCTACAGGCCAGCTCCCACATTTACATCTCTAACACAGACCTTCCAGCTCCCTCTCTTTGATTCACCGTGAGACCCCAGCTCTGACCTAATTGATACTGAACCTCTGTTCTTGCCCCACTGAGTCTGCCTGAGCTTTCACCCTCTCCCCAGCCCTATACATCAGGACTGGTGCTGAGGCCTGAACCTTCCTTTCTAGCCTCCCCCACATGCAATCCACCTTGTTCATTTCCTTGCCAGCTCTGAGATATACCTGTCCTCGCTGCTTGACTGAAATTGTCACCATCTCAGTTTAAGGAATCATCTCTTCTTAACCTGGCGAATTCAGTATCCTCTTAGCTGATCTCTGTTTTTCCACCACCAAGCCTTCTCCATGCAGAGGGGAAAGGTATCTTCTTAAAATAAATGAAGCCTGTCTCTTTGCTGAAAACTCTTAAACCATGTGTAGCTTTATCAATTGATGATTGAATTGGATCTACAAGGTTCATATGAGCAGGGTCTTGTTTATCTTTCCCGCCTCATTTTGTGCCATTTCCTGTTTGTTCCCAGTGTTCAGACACACACACAGTCTGCCATTAGTTCCCTTGTAAAGGAACAAGAACTAACTCCTAACAATACTTTAAAATTCAGCTTAAATGTCACTTCTATAATGAGGTTTTTCTTCTGTCAGTGACCTCATATTATATCTTCATATTACATCTTTTTACATGAACTCTTTTTTAAGGGACCAACTGTAGAGGTAATTATATATATATATATAAAACAGTCAATTGAAAGCAATGATTATGCCTCTATTTTTGGGGTGGGATGGGGATGAGCAATCAGCATTCTAATTTGGCAGTTATTCTTAGACCACATAATATATAAGACTATGGCATAAAAATTATTATGAAATCATATGTATATATGTGGTCCCATAAATAGTTTTTAGGGGTTTCATAATCTGGCTGCTATTCCTTCTCTCCTCTTCCAGAAATATATTTCAGAAATGGAGCATTTGTATTTCTCTGCTATTAGCTATGCCTTGATCCCAAGTGAGAAGAAATCTGACATTTTGTTCATGTCACCATGACCCACACGGGGTACATGTCTGAGGAACGGAAGACAGAATATTTAACACATAGGAATTTTGTTTCCTTCTCTGGTCCAAGCAATTCCAATTTACATGGTCTTAAAAAATATTCACTCAGTGTTACTGCCATGTATGACTCAAACTAAGTTTGTCAGAAATGGTGAACTGGTAAATTTAAATTAAGATAATAAAATATATGAGCTCCCCAAATGCCTCCATTGTATGCTGTCATATAAAAGGTTAATTTATACCAATCAGTTAATTTATTAAGAACAGAAAGGGCATACTGAGTACAACTGCAACATGATTTTTTAAATTGTAAGTAAAACCAACAAAAAGTTCTGACCTTTCATTACTTGCCTCACTCCTTTGGCATAAAGGAAAAAGTTGCTTCAAGGAAACCTTATTTCTTTCATTTATGATCAGAATCTTTTAACAGAAAGTACTATGTAAACACTTGATGAACTACCCGCCCCTGAGATTCAAGTTACATTGGTAGCGTTTATTTTTTTCCAATAATATTGAGTCAACAATAAATTATTTAAAATTAGGTGACTATCTTTTCAAAAAAAAATGATTCCTAGATAAGTTATCAAAAGATAATTTTTCACTTTTAAGGCAAGTGCTGGGTTATTATATTCACTTGTGAAAATAAGTTACTATATCTTTCACATTGAATATTATCTACAAGCTTTCTAGAAAATTTGGAGTTTAGAAGTCCACACCAAAAGTATCCCAAATGGTAAGGTAGATTATTAAGTTAGGCAAAATTTTATTTAATATTTCAGTAGCATAGTGATATTATAAGCAATTACTCTATGTAGGGCACTGAGATAGTTGTTTTGCGTGTGTTTTTTTCCAATTCTGACAGTAACTACATACAGTAAATATTATTTTTTCCATTTTACAGATAAAGGCACAAAAAGGCCATTTAAAGGCTCATTAGTCATGCTTGTTTATATAATTATCATTCTGCTATTTTCACTTAAATATTGTCTGCCATGAGGTACAGTTGCAAAATAGGAAAAAAATATATATAATAGAGCTTTATGGCACTCTTTCCAATCCTGTGGCTGCTTTTAAGTAGGATTCATACACTCTTGACAGGTTGAAAATTAAATGTGCTTTATAGATAGCTGCTTTAAAGGAATGGAAAGTGTGAGTGATGGGTGTCAAATAGTTTGTCTTTCACAGCATCAAATAAATCATGTTTTCTCAGCCTGTTCTGATTCGTGTCATGGTGGAATTCTTATCATCCAAAGCAGCATGCTTCCCGCTCCCCCCCCCCCGCCACTTTCTATTCCATATGAAAGCATAATTATATTTTTTCATTGAGATATAATTCATATACCATAAATTCACCCTTTGAAAATACACAATTCAGTGGTTTTTAGCATTTTCACAAAGTTCTACCACCATCACCACTATCTAGTTCTAGAACATCTTCATTACTCCAAAGAGAAACCCTGTACCAGTAAGCAATCTTTTGCCAATCACTTTTCCCCACATCCACTGGCAAATACTCAACTAATTTCTGTCCCAATAGATTTGCCTATTCTGGATATTTCACTTAAATTGTTGTTTAGTCGCTGAGTTGTATCCGACTCTTTTGCAACCCCAGGGACTATAGCCCGCCAGGCTTCTCTGTCCATGGGATTCTCCAGGCAAGAATACTGGAGTGGGTTGCCATGCCCTCTTCCAGGGGATCCCCCTGACCCAGGGAATGAACCTGAGTCCCTTGCATTGGCAGGCAGATGCTCTGCTGCTGAGTCACCAGCGAGCCCACCATTTCTTACAAGTGGGATCATGCAATATGGGGCCTTTTGTGTCTGGCTGCTTTCACTTAGCATAACAGCTTCAAGGTACAGGAATTTTGAATCGTGTATTAATACTTCCTTTCTTTTTATGACTGGATAGTATTCTATTGTATGAACATATCCCATTTCTTCATCCATTCATCAGTTGATGGCTCTGGTGTTTCCCACTTGGCAGAAATTTTGAATATGGTAGCTATGAATATTCCTGTGTAAGTTTCTGTGTGGACTTGGTTTCATTTATAATGGATAGATAATTTAGATCTTTCCTGTTATTTTTTCAGTGCTTTTATCCCCCAGCTTCAGGAATGCCCAGAACACCAGGAACTCTGAATCCTTAGCCAAGCATGATATGCCATAGGCTGCCACGTGTCCTTAAGCTGATCTCCATTTGCCTGTCTTTCCCCAGAACCGCCCATTGGCAAGATGCACCCCCCGCACGGCAGCGTCACTCCTCAGAAAAGCAGCAACCTGCTTGTGATCATCGTGGTCACCGTTGGCATCCTCACAGTGGTGGTGGTGGCGGCCGTGGCCGTGATTTGCACCCGGCGTTCTTCAGCCCAGCAGAGAAAGTAGGTAACAGCCAGTTGCCAGAGAAAAGCCACTGGCCTGAATGCCATTTGTGTTTAATGTCAACCGTTTGGGCTGCTACCGGCCTCAGTTGCTGCACGCGGGATCTTTGCTTGCAGCATGTTGGCTTTTAGTTCCCTGACCAGGGATCAAACTTGTATCCCCTGCAATGGAAGCGTGGAGTCCTAGCCACTGAACTGCCAGGGAAGTCCTGAATGCCTTCTTTTTGAGTGAGATTGCCCATGGCTTACCATGCATTCGCTATTTCCTCTCCTGACCTGGGCAAAATCTTGCCTTTCGTCCATTCCAGGCCCATAAAATAAGTGGGTGAGGAAAAGGCTTGCAGACATAATAGCAGAATCCACGTGGACAGACACTCTGCACTTCTTGATTTTACTTCTTTTTTTTTCAATTTTGACTGCAATGGGTCTTTGTTGAGCGGGCTTCCCTCTGGTGCTGGTGTGCAGGAGCTCAGTAGTTGTGGCACACGGCTCTCTAGATGCGGCATGCCAGCTTAATTGACCTGTGGCACGTGGGATCTTAGTTGGCCGACCAGGGCCTGAGCCTGTGTCCCCTGCACTGGAAGGTGGAGTCCTAGCTGCTGGACCTGCAAGGAAGGCCCTGATTTTAATCCTTGAGACCAGATTCTTATGTCAAGTGAGGGTCGGTGTTCCTTAAGCGACACTTAGAGAATGGACTTCACCATGTCCCTCCTTACGACTCTCTCTGCAATTAGGGATGAAAGGCTGGAGATGTGTGTTCCTCTAAAAGGACTGACCTATCCCTTTTGACGTGGAGGTTCACAGGCGTTTAGTCAGTGCCTGTCGCGTGAACGACTGAGTGTGGAACACCAAAGTCGGCCCAGTGATGATGCTGTGGTGTGTGTAGTTTGGAGGCAGGAGTTAGGAAAGAAGAGAGAATCCAGAAATTCAAAATGGTTCAGATTGCCTGGCTCTGGTGGACTTTCAGAAATTAAAAATTTCGAGAGTCTTAAAAATATTTTCATATCATGCAGCCCTAGGTAATAATACAGAGAATGATACAGCAAAGTACAAAGTTTGAAATGGAAAGGAGGTTTGATTCAGCTTATCCCCTCCCAGCAACACCCTCTAGCCAGTATAGTAACCTTGTACCAGCCAGTTGTGGGAATCAGCAATAATCTTCTGGTTACTTTATGCCTCTTTGCCTGTCTAGCACTATTCAGATTCAGTCTGATACAGATATTCTCACTGGATTGGCTATAATAGGCTCTTCCCTTAATTTTTGTTTGTTTTTGGCCTGAGGCATGGTGCTCTGCATGCCTGAGGCATGGGCTCACAGGTGGCTGGTGTGACAACTATATGCAACACACATTGCTAGAGAAAGAGTCTCTAGCAAATCATTTTCTGTCTCTCCTTGCAAATACTTCAGCTTTTCTCTCTTTTTAAAAAATCCTATGATCCTGTTTGATGATTTCTACTGTATTTTCTAGCATTGTTAAGTAAGGTATTTAGTAACAATATACAGGAAGATTTCCATATTGAAGCGAGTAAAGGTATAGATGCAGTATTTGCCTTTCATTTATTTAGACGGCAGGTCAAATTTTATAACCAGCTGCATTCATTTGACTAGACTGTCTTGAAGCTGATGATAGCTGGTGTGCTGGTCCATTGCTCCCCAATGGGAAGCCAGAAAGAGAGAGATTTACAGGGTGGGTCTCCTGTGTAAGCTTTCAGGGACGTCTTAAGGTTTCCCAGGTGGCTCAGATGGTAAAGAATCGGCCTGCAACGTGGGAGACCCAGATTCAGTCCCTGGGTTGGGATGATCCCCTGGAGAAGGGAAGGGCCACCCACTTCAGTATTCTTGCCTGGAGAATTCCATGCACAGATGAGCCTGGTGGGCTACAGCCCATGGAGTCACAGAGAGTCAGACACGACTGAGCAACTACACACACAATCACACTCTGAGCTTCTAGAGTGCTGGGCAGTTAGTAAGCCTCTGGGGGAAAATCACTGTGATTGTGAGTAAGTCACTGAATGATCTCTTGGTCCAGCAATCCCAGAAAAGGGCTTTTGTAAACAAAGAAGAGTGGCAAATAAAAGCCGCAGGTCTCTGAGGCAGAGTTAAGAAAGATTCACTGAAATGGAAGCAAGGACGGAGGTGGTTTCAGGCCTTACTTCATGCCAGTTGTAAAACATGGAGGCTTTCACTAAAGCTAATTGAATGAACTGAATCATCTGTAATGTGGTATTTTGTCTTCATCGTGTTCATCTCTGTGAGAAGAACGTCTGAGGATCTTATTGACTCGATGAACTGGATTCCTGAACCTATCTTGTTTCTCCACAGTGAACGCTGGTCTTCTCCAAATTACAAATGTGGGATTTGATGCTATTTTGAGAAACTTTCAAATTGCCCTAAACCGCACCCTAAGCACTTTGTTAGGAACTTAAAGGTTTTATTTAGGAAGAGAGGAGGCTGAACCCTGTTTATATTTTAATTTACTTTTTGAATAATTAATTGACTTGGCTGCATCAGGTCTTGTTGGCGCCACGGGGAATCTCTGTTGCATCCTGCACGGGATCAGGAGTTGCAGTGTGCGCTCTCTCACTGACATGCAGGGCTCAGTAGTTGGTGCACACAAGCTTAGTTGTTCCAGATCATCTGGGATTGTTTATAAA
Source organism: Antilocapra americana (assembly GCA_007570785.1). NCBI lineage: Eukaryota > Metazoa > Chordata > Mammalia > Artiodactyla > Antilocapridae > Antilocapra > Antilocapra americana. The sequence continues at coordinate 8,329,290 of ML661903.1, read as the reverse complement.
AAATTAATGTATTTGTTTATTTATGGCTGCGCTGGGGTCTTCGTTGGTGCCCTTGGGCTTTCTCTAGTTGCGGAGAGCGGGCTACTGTCTGGTGTCAGAGCACAGGCTCTTCATTGTGGTGACCTCTCTTACTGTGGACCGTGGGGTCTAGGCACACAGGCTTCAGTAGCTGTAGCTTGAGAGCTCAGGACTGGTGGCTTGCATGCTTCAGTAAGTTTTAGCAGGCAGGCTCAGTAGAACTGGAGCACAGGCTTAGTTGCTCTGTGACATGTGGAATCTTCCCGGACCAGGGATCAAACCCATATCTCCTGCATTGGCAGGCAGATTCTTATCCACTGTACCACCAGGAAAGCTGAGCATATGGAATCTTGGTTTCCCAACCAATCAAACCCATGTCCTCTGCATTGCAAGGTGGATTCTTAGCCACTGGACCACCAGGGAAGTCCCTGACTTGTTTATAAAATTATGAAATGAATAAAGAATAAATCACTCCATGAATGAGTGAAAGTCTAAAGAAAGTTAATCTATTGTTTCTATGCTACTGTACCTTGGGCTTTTCCTCACCCCATCCCCAAAGTCTATTAATATTTACTTGGCATCTTGGTCTCTTTGTTTGTATATGTTAACCAAGAAAAAATACTTCTCCTTTGAGATATTTTTGAGTTTTAATTTAGCTTTTCTTGATTTCGCTGAGAACCTCTTCCCATACCACCACCATTGAACTTTGTAGAACAAATTAAATAATGCAGATGAAAGCAAAATCAATTCTAATTTGAAACAGAAATAATGTCCATTACAGGCCTCTCAGAAATGGGAGTTTAATGTGATTAATAAGGTGAAGTAGGAGACATCCATGGGCTTCCTCAATATTTCTTTATCTAGAACTGCTGGAGAATGTAAATTGTCTTTGTGTTTTATTGGAGGACTTGAATTATATCCAAATGGATTTGGAACATCTTTTTGTGTACTATCAGTAATACTTCATTCACATTAGTGTCTACACATTTTGTTCTGTGATTTATTTAATGATGAGGTAATGAGCTAGCTTGTCTGACTTATATTCTAGTTGGTAAGGTTTTATGTTATAAAATAACTAACAGAAGTTAGAACCCAAGTTCTAGTTCTGATTATATCACCTCTTTAATTACATTAATGATATTTAATTAAACCTAAATGAAGACCTAATCAATGAATGTCAGTTTCCTCAAATAAAGTGAAAGTGAAAGTGAAAGTCGCTCAGTCGTGTCTGACTCTGCGACTCCATGGAATATAGAGTCCATGGAATTCTCTAGGCCAGAATACTGGAGTGGGTAGCCTTTCCTTCTCCAGGAGATCTTCCCAACCGAGAGATCAAACCCAGGCCTGCCACATTGCAGGTGTATTCTTTACCAGCTGAGCCAGAGGGAAGCCCTTCTTCAAAGAAGTGTAAATAAATACTTTCTATCAACTCTCTACCACCAAAATTCCACATGGACTACTACTAAATTATAGAATTTCATGGTAGCATTTAGTTTCAAGTTCACATGAAATAAAAATAACTTTACATTTCTTTTTAGTTATTTACTTAAATTTGTACTGCTTTGAGGAGCCTTCTCTTATACATCTTGAATTAGTGAGATTATAGTAGACTATCACAATATGGAAAATTCGTGTGCATGTGTGTGTGTTTGCCTCAGTTTTTTAAAAATTTGTATATTTTAATTGGAGGATAATTACAATATTATAATGGTTTTTGCCCTATATCAACCTAGATGTCCATCAGCAGATAAATGGATAAGGAACCCGTGGTACATACACACAATGAAATACTACTCAGCTATAAAAAGAAACACATTTGAGTCAGTTCTAATGAGGTGGAAAATCTGTGTTTTAAGGCTTAAATTGATGGGGGATTTCAGTGCTTTTTAATGAAGTAATAACATTTTCTTGGCTAAAATGTAGAACATGTATTATAAGTTAGAATGTGTCTATAGATACTAAAGACAAAATATTTGACATTGAGACTATCCTGGAAATTCTGGATCCATGACTACCACATGGATACATGGGTAGAGTTGTCTAAATCCATTAAATTTAAATGCGTACTACAGTCTGGAGTAAAATGGATGCCTAACCGATGTTGGTTCTTACATTCACATCCTCAGCAGACCAATTAAACTGACAAAATAAACTCTTCTTAGAGTTACAGATGATGTGCAGAGTAAGGAATAGATAGCAAATAAAGAGTCAGTAAAGAAACTTTAAATTTTTTCCAAGTCAATATTGACAAATTTTTATTATTCAAATTAAGTGATTACTATGTGCTTAGTGTGTGATCTACAAAGTAACAAATCTGCTTATTGTTAACGCTTGAGATAAAAATGTTCCTGCAGTTTTCCAGGGACTTCTGGTGTTTTATCTGTGTCTGTCACCATCTAGTCCTCTGTACTTTTTCAGCCTTCTTACGTGCCATGCCCCAGCGCATGCTCCTTGTTCCAGTGATGCAAAAGCCATATCATTTTTTTTCATTCATTTTTTTAAACTCCCACTCTCTCTCTGATCTTCACATGTCCTTAGAACATTTCTTGGCACATTTACTATCCATAAATGTTCACTGAATAAACAAAGGGATACATGTTGTGAAACAATGGATGATGTTGGAGAAGGGGAATAAAGAGAGTTTTTGCTCCTGTATCAGTGAAGGAAACCAGTTCCCACACAGGGAGCATCTGACCAGCTCAGCTAGATAGCCAGTGACCAATGCAAGGTAAGTGGTGTTGAGAAAGATGAGGGGGCATGATTTAGCTATTCTAAGATTATGCTGATCTAAATTGGTCAGGAAGGTTTCCTGAAGAAGATAGGCTTGAAAGGATCATAAGTAGTTTGTAAGTAAATGGGACTGTGAAGGCGTTGTGGGCAGAAGATTGGATGGATGACTACTAGCTATCTAGATAGATAAATAAATACATAGATAGGATGAATAAAACCGCATCAGAATTTGACCATGCTGTGGAAGCTTTGCCACAGTATGAGAAAGAGCAGGTAGAGCCTTGAAGATTCCTTGCTCTGCCTTAATTCAAGAACACATGGATGGGAAGAGACCTGCAGCTATTTTTGGAAGCCAAAAAATTACTGGTACCTAGAAGAAAAGGTGTGTGTGTGGGGGTGGGAAGGATAAGCATAACATATGCTACATCTGGGGCTTCCTCAGTGGCTCAGTGGTTAAAAAGTGCTCCTGCAGCACAGGAGACCTGGGTTCGATCCTTGGGTCCGGAAGATCCCCTGGAGGAGGGCATGGTAACCCACTCCAGTATTCTTGCCTGGAGAATCCCATGGGCAGAGGAGCCTGGCGGGCTACTGTCCATAATGTTACAAAGAGTCAGATATAACTTCGGTGACTGAGCACGCATGAGCACGTGCGCATTCTGCATCTAATAAGAAAACTAGCTTTATACTAAACTAAGAAAACCAAATCATTACCGTGCTTCTCAAAGTTTTGTTGCGTCAGATTTCCCTCAAGGGCTGTTAAAACACAGCCTTCTGGGTCTCAGTGCCATTCGCAAGTTTCTGATGGGGCAGGACCTGCGAATGTGCATTTCTGACCGTTGCCATGGTAATGCCAGTGCTGCTGGTCCAAGGACCAGTCTTTAGGAACCACTGCACTGGGTTCATCTACATACAAGATTCCATCGGTGAGATAGAGGAACTAGGGGCAAAAACAGGCAGCATTTGTTTAGTCAGGGAACCAGCAGATAGACCAAAGGTTCACATGACGGTTGTTCCTACAGGTTTTAGGACAAACTCCACACAATTTAGTTATGAGCAGGCATCAGTTTTATTACAGCCCTGCTACATGGACCACTGGGCTACTACCAGCAAGGAAGGGGGCTTCTCCAAGGCCAGAGCTTTCTCTCTTGAGAAGAGACATTATAGGAACCAGAAGAGGTTAGATGGTCTGTCATAGAACACATACAAAAAGGAAATAAAGTCTGCTTAGACATCTTTAGGTTGCTGATAACTGTCAGCTGAGTGGATGAGCAGCTTCTCAGAAGTGGGTCGTGAGCAGATTAAAATCCATCAGAAAAATACTTATGCATTTTATCAGGAATAATAATTTGTTTCCAAGTGGAGGTTATAAATCATAACATACTAAAAAGGTTCTGCCCTGCACAAATTTAGAACTTTTTAAAAAATAGGATATGCCTGGAGATTCTTGGTACTAAAGTCATGGGGACTGGTAAATGAATGAATGAATGAGGCATGAACATAAGCAAGAGAGCCAGAATTCATCATTTCCTTCCAGTTTCATAAATTATTTGACAAACTTCTTTACCACAAGCTGTTTAAATATTGAGTTATCATGCACATTCTGACTATTTTGTCCTAGATTTGGGAACTGGTGTGTCTCTGTATGAAGTTATATGGGCACCAGGGTTTAATTTTTTAGCATTGTGATATGTTAGAAAGATACTTGGGTGAAATCTCCCAGTTTGAAAATGACATGAAGTTCTTCTAAATGACCAGAGATGGATTATATAAAGAGTTATGTGTGAACTGCAGACTCGTTTCCTGTGTGCTGGTGAAGTGTACGGAAATGAATTCAGGGAATAAATGGTTAGCAAGAGAGTTATTATCTTAAACGCAAGAAAATGATCTAGGGGCTGTTATAGACCGTTGTCTAGAGTCAGGATGAGGCCACCACCAGGAAATCAGCAAATTTCAGATACTTGTTGGGAAAATATTAGAGCAGAAAGCCCTACATATTTTTTCCCACTAAGCTACTAAACAGATATGAGGTCTGGATTTCTTTCTTTATATCCTCATCAGCCTAGTTGAGGAAAGACAAAAAAATATTAAGAAATATGAACAAATTATTCTACCAAACATGTACTAATGGCCTAAAATGTACAAAGTATCTTATCCAGCAATTGGGGAACCAAAGTCATTCTCGGTGGCCTTGAAGAGGTTACAGAGTCTCCACTGAGAGTGGTTTGTTTGAACCATTTAGTTAACAGGAAAGCAGTTATCCTCATAAGCCATTCATTTCACACGAGAAAACTGAGAAAGAGGTACTTCTCTGGGCTTCTGCCAAAGGTTAGCTTTTAACTGTCTGAATTCTGCCTTATGAAGTGATGTTATTATTTTAAGAGAAACAGAAGCTACAAGTAGAGATTTAAAAATTTATAAAACTATAGAGCAGAGGTTGAAAACCATTTCTTAAAAGGGCCCAGTAGTAAATTTTTAGCCCTTGTGGGCCATATGGTATTTGTTGTAATTCTTCAACAATGCAATGTGAATGAATGAGCTTGGCAGGTTTCCAATGAAACTTTATTCACAAAAATAGACAGTGCAGGCTTCTGCTGTCGGCCCAAGAAGATGCTGAGCTCAGGATGGTAGTGGCTGTGTCGCCTCCTGGTGGGGTTGCTGGAGGCCCTGAGCCCCAGCCCTGGGGTGCCCGCTGAGTAGAGCTGGGTGAATGCGGGGCTGTGCGGGCAGAACCTGGTGTTGATGGAGCCATTTTCCTCCTTCTGCTGGTGACCATGAGCCTCACGGCATTTTGTCTCTACAAGTCCATTTGGCGCCAGGGATAGCTGAGTGAAGAAGTCCTTCCATGAGCATTTGGAAACAGAATAAGTTGAGCCGCGCAGGGGTCAGTGGAGAAGTTGAAATCAGAACTTTCCTGCTTGGAAATAATCTTTGGTCTGGACAGTTGGTAAATTCTGAATGATTTAGGGGAAAACAAAACAAAACATTTAGCTGTTATCACATCCTAATGCTGGAATGCAAGCATTGGGCCATTGATTCTGCTTCTCATTGTTTCTTTTTATACTTCCCTGGTAAGGGCTTTCCAGGTTACACTAGTGGTAAAGAACCTGCCTGCCAATGCAGGAGACACAAGAGACTTGGGTTTGATCCCTGGGTCAGGAAGATCCTCTGCAGGAGATCATGGCAACCCACTCCAATATTCTTGCCTGGAGCATCTGTTGGAGCCTGGTGGGCTAGTACATAGGATTGCAAAGAGTCAGACATAACTAAAGCAACTTAGCACATACTTGTTTAAAGTAAGACCTGAAGCTCCAGGGTTCAATGTGAAGATAGAGTGCTTAAGAGAAAGAAAGTATCACTTTGTGAGTGATGTAAAAAACCATACTGGAAAGGACTAATCATTAATGTTTGAAAATATTAAGAAGGGAAAGCCCTAACAGGTACATTCCGTACTTTAGAACCACAGGTGGGTTCTAAATCACAGGTGTTTGTAGTTATCCCGAGTTGGCCAAAATGCTCCATTTGCAAAGCAGCATCAGCTGTGGGTTACGTAGGCTGCCGCTCCTCTTGCTGCACGGAGCTCTGCACTCAGACGCCATCTCTGAAGTTGGGGTCCCACAGGTAGGCCTCTGGCCAGGGGCACCCCTGGGGTGGGAGGCTCTGGGGTAGGGGGGCGAAGAGGGCTGGAAGTGTTAGCAGTTGGCCCGTCTGAGAAAGAACTCGTCCCGCTTGAACACATTGAACTCCTTGTCCTACACCAAAGTCTTCCCAGCCCATAGCCTGGAAGCCAGGGCAGTTTCTGTGATTTGGAAAGAGACTCACCAGGGGCTCTTTTTAGCCCGGGGTGGAGAGGGCACAACAGAAGTGCATATCCCACCCAGAATGTAAAGTGGTGGTGGGTGGGTGTTTACACAAAATTAATTCCAGCTTTGCACTGTTGGTGAACTGGAGTTTTCCTCCACGGAAATGATACTTTTGTACTTACAGTATTTATTGTATTTTAAAGGTGCTAGGTTTAACTTTGTTATTAAATTAAAACGCTTCCTTTGTTTGTGCTCCCTTTAAGCACAGCACTGTGTTTTTGTTTTTTTAAAAACAGCCTGCAGACAGTTAGTGTGAAGTAACTGATGTGGGATACTGTAACGTTTACCTAAGGATTTTGTTTGTAACTGGAGCCATGGAAGCATTCACTGTCCTGTGCTTTTGAGCAAGATGCCAATTAAAACAAAAATAAAATCTTTAAAAAAAAAAAAAACTACAAGAAAAACCACACAAAAGTAAGCAGTGGAGGATGTGGCCTTCAGGTCCTAGTTTATTGACCGCCTGCTCTAGAGAATGGCTAAGTGAACATTGGGCTCTTGAGTCAGTCTGCAGGGAACATTGTAATCTCAGTGGCCCCAAGAGGAGACTGCTGCTGAAAAACAAATTAAGGATCGCTAATTCTTACTGAGGAAAATAAGAGATGTTTACAGCACACTTCCAAATGGCTTCTTTTGTCAAAGGATGGGTATTTAAAAGAAGAGAGGAGTCTTAATTGTGTTTAAATCCAGACGCTTAGTGAGTCCGAGAAGAAAGAATTTTATTCTCCCGAGAATGTGTTTCTGCAGCCTTTTTCTCTTCAAACAGCCACCTTCCCAATTGCATAGGAAATTGGACAGCTGCGGTACAGACTTTCTTCTAAGCCCCAGTCTTGGCTGTTGGCACAAATTCTGGCCTTTTCATTTCCATTTGCCCTTTGGAAGCAACTCTGTCATTTATCTGCCAGACAGATGTTGCCGTCGGGTACCTTCTGCCTGGCTCCTCAGAACGGCATACGGCTGCATCTAACCCGCGGTCCCCTCGCACGCAAGCCCGCCGCGGGGAAGCCGGCGTGAGGCGGCCTCTGGCCGGGCCCGGGCCCCGGGGAGCCGGTCTCCGGAACGCGGCCAAGCTCCAGGGAGGGAGAAGAAAGGCAGCCAGCCCGAGGCTGCCAGCGCCTGGATCTCACAGGGTTCCTCCTGGGAGCGCTTTTGTTTCCTCTTTCTCTCGCTTCTGACTTGAATTAACTGAGGGGGGAAAAAATGAGCGACAGGAAAAGCCATCGAATAAAGGTACTCACATCTGCCTCCTGATTTTGTTCCATAGGAAACGGGCCACTCACGGCGCTGGCAAGAGGAAGGGCAGCCAGAAGGACCTCCGGCCTCCTGACCTGTGGATCCATCACGAAGAAATGGAGATGAAAAACATCGAGAAGCCACCAGGCACGGACCCGACAGCCAGGGACTCCCCCATCCAGAGCTGCCAAGACCTCACTCCCGTCAGCCACAGTCAGTCAGAGACGCAGCTGGGCAGCAAAAGCACCTCTCACTCAGGTAACCGTCCTCACTGGCATCAGAAAAAGCATCCCACGCTGAGCCCCCCACAGAGCTCTTGATGCCCTCTTTGTGTCTGCAAGCTTCTGGTGAAATCATGGCTTTTTATTTATTGATACTTTGTAACTTACATATGTATGTTGTATATAAGTGAAATACTGTATATTCGAATATATAACTGGAATAACTTTTTATATCCACACATCACATTTGAAGGGCTTCCCTGGTGGCTCCACAGTAAAGAATCTGCCAGTGTAGGAGCCACAGGAGACATGGATTCAATACCTAAGTCGGGAAGATCCCTTGCAGGAGGGAATGGCAACCCATTCCAGTATTCTTGCCTGGGAAATCCTGTGGACAGAGGAGCCGGGTGGGTTATGGTCCGTGGAGTTGCAAAGAGTTGGACATGACCGAAGCAACTTAGTACACACACACGCATTATGTTTAAATCATAATAAAGGAATAATTGGGCTTCCCTGGTGGCTCAGATGGTAAAGAATCCACCTGCAATGCGGGAGACCTGGGTTTGATCCCTGGGTCAGGAAGATAACCCTGGAGGAGGCCAGGTGAACCCACTCCAGTATTCTTGCCCAAAGAATCCCATAGACAGAGGAGCCTGGAAGGCTACAGTCCATGGGGTCGCAAAAGAAGTTGGACATGACTGAGCAACTAGGCACACATAGGAATAATTATCACCACATTTGGACACATATTAAATGGTCATCTTTACAGAAATATATTCTGCAAATTGTACATATCCTAGAGAATGGTACAATAAAAAAGCAGCAACAGTGAAACAAAATATAAGTAAAATTAGCAGGTTATTGATAAATACCACTTAGCACAAGGAATTTTTCCAAGTTAATCTGAAGTGCATCAAATTACTAAGTAATACCATCCCAAATTGTCTCCCACTTTTGTGGATATATATACTTGCCAGTCATTTTCAGGTCATTTACCAATAGTTAAAATAATCTGATGTAAATTTGGTTCATTAACTGGGTTTACTTTCTGTTATATCATCTTGTCAACTGCCTTGTATAACTGTGGTGCTTCTTGAAACGTCTAAGAGACAGGAGGCAATCCAATTAGGACATAGTGAAATGTAGAGGCTAAAGGAACCAATTGCATTTTGTTACATCTTGAACAGAAGTTTTGTCAAGGCAAAATTTGAAGCCATTTGTACATATTTTACTTCCCTGTACCTTTGAAAAGTTGATTTTAAATTTTCCGTCAGTCCCTTGCTTTAAAAAAGTCACTTGAGGGACACTTGAAGTATGAAAATATCAACTATTCTGTTACTTTGCCTTGATTACCATGGAGATCAACTGTCATCCCCACACAATCATGTTATATGATCACTCAGTTCAGTTCAATTGCTCAGTCATGTCTGACTCTTTGCGACCCCATGGACTGTAGCACACCAGGCTTCCCTGTCCTGAAATCACCAAGTCCCGGAGCTTGCTCAAACTCACTAGCCTCATTTAATAGAGTCTCTCTGAAGGCTTTGTTGGTATACAAAGTGATCTAAAGAAAAAAAAAAGCCTACTGTTTAATGCTTTGCTGCAGAATAATCCATGTCCAGGAATAACTGAGAAATAAACAGAAAATGGTTGTTAGGATATTTCACTTTCTATGGGTCCCATCACTTCCTGGCAAATAGATGGGGTAACAGTGGAAACTGGCTGACAGGGAGGCCTGGCGTGCTGCAGTTCATGGGGTCGCAAAGCGTCGGACACGACTGAGCAACTGAACTGAACTGAACTCATGGGTCCTTATAGTTAAAGATGCTTATGGGAAGTTACATAATGAACCCAGTACTCTCATCAAGAAATTGCTTGGTCAATTCATTGTGTATTTTCAGAATCAGTAGCTGGTTTTATTTTGGTTTGGTTTTTTTGAATAGGAAATTAGAAGTGTATTATGCCCCTGCCAAATATATTATAATTCACATAGACTTTGGAAAACACAACTGTCTAAGTAATCCTTATGAATCAGTTGTCTATGGAAATAATTAGATTCAAAAAAATGCTCAATCACGTATTCCTTTATCTGGATTGTTTTTCCGTAGCTTTTCTTTGTAAACAAACGGTATTGGAGTGTAGTTGCTTTACAGTGTTGTTCTCCGTTGTCCAGCCAGGTGATTCAGCTGTCTGTATACATGTGTCTCCTTCCTCTTGGACTTCCTTCCCTTTTAGGTCACGTTGAGCCTTGAACAGAGTCGCCTGTGCTGTACAGCAGGTTCTCGTTAGCTGTCTATTTTATACATCGTATCAATAGTGTGTGTATATATATATCAACCCCAGCCTCCCAGTATATCCCATAACCCCCCTTTCTCCTCGGTAGCCATATGTTTGTTCTCTATGTCCGTGTCTCTGTTTCTACTTTGTAAATAACATCATCTATACCGATTGTTTTAAATTCCACAGACACCTGTTAATATACCATATTGTTTTTCTCTTTCTGACTTAACCTCACTCTATTGACATTCCTTAGGTCCATCCACATCTCTACAAATGACCCAATTTTCTTCCTTTTTATGGATGAGTAATACCCCATTTTATATATATACTACATCCTCTTTATCCTGGACATTTAGGCTGTTTCCATGTCCTGGCTATTGTAAGGTTCAGTCCCTGGATCGTGAAGATCGCCTGGAGAAGGAAATGGCAACCCACTCCAGTGTTCTTGCCTGGGAAATCCATGGACAGAGGAGCCTGGTGGGCTACAGTTCATAGCGTTGCAAAGAGTCAGACACGACTTGGTGGCTGAACCCACATGCATACAAGGAACCCCCATACTGTCCTTCATAGTAGCTGTATCAAGCTACACTCCTGCAACAGTACAGGAGGGTTCTCTTTTCTTCACACCCTCTCCAACAGTTATTGTTTATAGATTTTGCAATGGTTGTTTTGACCAGTGTGAGGTGATGTCTCCCCCGTTCCCCTTGTAATTTTGGTTTTTCATTTCTCTAAGAATTAATGATGTTGAGCATCTTTTCATGTTTGTTGGCCATCTGTATGTCTTCTTTGGAGAAATGTCTATTTAGGTCTAAAAAGGACTCTTGCCCATTTTTTTTGATTGGGTTGTTTGTTTCTTGGAGCTGCATGAGCTGTTTCTATATTTTAGAGATTAATCCTTTGTCAGCTGCTATATTTGCAAATATTTTCTCCCATTCTGAGGGTTGTCTTTTCATTCTGAGATTGTCTTGTCATTCTGACAAGACATATGGTTTCCTTTGGTGCACAGAAGCTTTTAAGTTTAGTTAGGTCCCATTTGTCTATTTTTGTTTTTATTCTCTTGGAGGTGGATCCAAAAGGACCCTCTGCAATTTATGTCAGGGTGTCTTCTGCCTGTGTTTTCCTTCAGGAGTTTTCTAGTGTCTGGCCTTGCATTTAGGTCTTTAATCCATCTTGAGTTAATTTTTGTGTTTGGTGTTAGGGAGTGTCCTAATTTCATTTCTTTACATGTCGCTGTCCAGTGTTCCCAGCACAGCTTATCAAGGGGGCTGTCTTTGCTGTATTGTATATTCTGGCCTCCTTTGTCATAGATTAGCTGACCATAGCTGTTTATGGTTTATCTCTGAGCACTCTATCTTATCCCATTGATCTATATTTCTACTTTTGTGCCAGGATCATACTGTCTGAATTGCTGTTTTAAACCAAATTAAAATATTATAACTGATTGAAAGTGTAGCTGGTTGACTAGGCTTTCTATGGTGGCTGTTTTATGCACAGTGAGAAGATACTTGTGCCCATTTATCTTTAATCTGAGGACCTTCTCACCAACTCTGTAGTGACAGGGAAAGTAGCACTTGAGATCCTGTTTGTTAAACTTGACAATACATGAAGTGTTCTTGGTGATGTCCTGGTTCAAAGGACAAAATGATGATTGGAAGAATTAATATCATCAAAATGCCCAAATCACCCAAAGCAATCTATAGATTTAATGCAATCCCTGTCAAAATATCCATGACATTTCTCATAGAATAGAACAAATATTCCTAAAATTTATATGGAACCACAAAAGACATTGAACTGTCAAAAGAGTCTTGAAAATAAAACAGAGTTGAAGGTATCAAACTCTCTGACTTCAGACTATACTACAAAACTACAGCAATCAATACAGCATGGTATTGGCCCCAAAACAGACAAATAGATCAGTGGGCCAGAATAAATAACCCAGAAATAAACCCACACCTACGGTCAATTATACTATGACAAAGAAAGCAAGAATATACATGGGAGTAGAATAAGTGGACCTGGAATAACTTTACAGTTCCATGTAAAGTAATGATACTATAGTATTTCCTCACATTATATACAAAAATACAATGGATTAAAGACCTAATAAGTTCTGAAATTGTATAACTCCTGGAAGAGAACATAGGCAGAACACTCTTTAACATAGATCACAGCAATATTTTTTGGACCTGTTCTCTAAGGTAGGTCTTCCCAGGTGGCTCTAGTGGTTAAGAACCTGCCTGGCAGTGCAGGAGATTTAAGAGATGTAGGTTCAATCTCTGGGTCAGGAAGATCCCCTGGAACAGGCATAGCAACCACTCCAGTATTATTTGCCTGGAGAATGCCATGGACAGAGGAAACTGACAGGCTACAGTCTCCATAGCATCACAAAGAGACATGACTGAAGTGACTTAACATACTCACACACACACTCCTAAGGCAAAAGAAATAAAAGCAAAAATAAACAAATTGGACCTAATTAAACTTTCCTTTGCACAGCATAGTGTCAGGATGATCCCCTGGAGAAGGAAATGGCACCCCACTCCAGTAATCTTGCCTGGAAAATCCCATGGGCAGAGAAGCCCAGTGGGCTGCAATCCATGGCGTCACAAAGAGTCAGGCACAGACTGAGCGTGCACGCGTGCGCACACACACACACACACACACTCTCACACTCACACACAAACTCACAC